>JAUPFX010000006.1:1067248-1077248 GCA_036937225.1 Sebastes paucispinis | reverse complement strand
ATGTCATCAGCAGCATCTGTGATGTCATCAGCAGCGTTCCCCACCTTGTGTTGTTTGGTCCGTCGATGGATGATGACATCACCGCTGAATTGAGTCTGACAGGTGTCACACCAGCGCTGTGCATCAGGACGACGCTCCCTGGAGGTCAAAGGTCAAACAATCAGGAACAGTGTGTGTGTGTGTGTGTGTGTGTGTGTGTGTGTGTGTGTGTGTGTGTGTGAGTGTGTGTGAGTGTGTGTGTGTGTACCTGTCCTGCAGTGTGTGTGTTTTGAGGCAGATAGAGTGTGTCATCTCCTTCAGTCTCCTCAGGTGCTCTGATCCCGTCATGTGATCCTGAAACACCTGGAACACACACAAAAGTATTAGTAGTCCTACAGTAGTCCTACAGTAGTCCTACAGTAGTAGTAGAGTAGTCCTACAGTAGTCCTACAGTAGTCCTACAGTAGTCCTACAGTAGTAGTAGAGTAGTCCTACAGTAGTCCTACAGTAGTCCTACAGTAGTCCTACAGTAGTAGTAGAGTAGTCCTACAGTAGTCCTACAGTAGTCCTACAGTAGTCCTACAGTAGTAGTAGAGTAGTCCTACAGTAGTCCTACAGTAGTCCTACAGTAGTCCTACAGTAGTAGTAGAGTAGTCCTACAGTAGTCCTACAGTAGTCCTACAGTAGTAGTAGAGTAGTCCTACAGTAGTAGAGGTGTCTCTGACCTGTAGGGACAGACAGGTGAGGTCACAGACGTGACAGTAGAGTCCTCCTGTCTGTCTCTCCGTCGTCCTGCCCGTCTGTCTGAAGGCTCGGCTCTCACTGCTCTGCTGGATGGTGACCTTTAGTGACCTCACCGTCTGCAGCTACACACACACACACAGGAAGTATTACAACACATGTATGACCCATGAGTGATGTCATAAACTGAGATGACATCATAGTGTGTCATCACCTCACTGAGCTCTGCTGACCCTTGCTGGTCTGGAGGACGTCTGGACTCAACGCCGCCTACAACACACACACACACACACACACACACACACACACACACACACACACACACACACACACACACACACACACACACACACACACACACACACACACACACACACACACACACACACACACAGAGACAGAGAGTTAACCCTTTCAGAGCAGTCAACCTGACTGGCTTGGTTTGAATTGATAAAAGGAGGGTTGGACCCGGGTCGGATAACCCGGGTCAGATAACCCGGGTCCAACCCGGTCATTGGTGTGAAAGAGGTACTAGTTTCAGCTGATCACACACAGACAGACCTACCTGCTGTGGAGCAGCTCTCACTTCCTGGTTGACCACATGACCCTGGTACTGTCTCTCTATTGGTCAGAGCTGCAGCCTCGTCACCTCTGAGGGAAACAGAATCTCAGTTTAAACATCAGCTGATCTACCAACTCCAGTCTGTTGTTGCCAGGGTAACTCAAGTCTCTGAAGCTTCAACTCACTTGTCCATGTATACAAATGCACATTTTAATACAAATAATTACATAATTACATAAATAAATAAAAGGGAAATTTGAACATAAGAGTAAATAATTAATACAATTAATACAAAGATAAATAAATAAAGAAGCAAATTAAAACAAATATCAATTTATGTAAAATGTAATCAATTAATTAATGGCTACATTTATTTTTTATATTATTTTTCATATATTTAGTGAAATATTTATTATTTATTTATTATTTATTTTGGCAGGTTCCGTCCTCCATAGTTTATACGAGCTTATTTCTCTGATCAACATCTTACCTAATTATATATACAGTACATATATATCTATATCTATATAGATATAGATATAGATATATAAATATATCTATATATATAAGGTGTCACTTTTGAAACTGTGACGGACCTTTCTTACTATATTTTAGAGAAAAGGATTCATCGATCAGCTGAGAAAATCATCAGATTGATCGATAATGAAAATAATTGTTGGCCTAAATGTGAACATCTGGAGGAAGGACAGATGTTGGTTCCAGTTGTGAAGTGAACTCTGTGTCCTCTAGAGGATTCTGAGTTCACAGACCGGATGGAAACTAATAAACAGAATAAAACCAACCCGTCCAGTCGGGCCCTCTTCGTCTCTCCTGAACCTCCGTCGGGTCCCGGCTCTCCTCTCTCTTCTTCTGTGGTGGTGGAGCCGTCGACCTGCTGAGTCACGGGGTGTCTCCGGTGTGCGGGGCCGACGGGGAATCGAACCCACGTCACGCTGTTCCCTGCTGCGGGTACAAAACACCTGAGGGGAGGACACAGAGACAAACCAGTGAGACCAGTGAGGCTCCCAGCAGCTGATCAGCTGATGATTACTGATCAATTCATCAGTTCATCGATTGTCTATAAAAACACAGAGGAGGAAGAAGTACTGGCATCTTTTACTGCAGTACAAGTACTAATACTACAGCGTACAAATACTCTGTTACAAGTAAAAGTACAAAAGTATTAGCATCAAAATCTACTTAAAGTACCAACAGTAAAACACATCCTGCAGAATCCTCTAGATTACATTATAGTATTCTAATAGCTGGTGCATTAATGTATTCATCTATTTAATGTGTCAGCTGGTTTATAAAGGTGGAGCTACTTTTAATGACTTTTTGAGATATTTTATAAATATGTTCTGCATATTTTATACATTTTTGTCTGATAATTTATTCATATTTTTCTGACTAATATCTTATTGGATATTTTACTTATGTTTTTTGGGTTATTTTACTGATATTTTGGATATTTTATTAATTTTGTCTGATAATCTATTAATATTTTTCTGGTATTTAAATTATATATATATAATATATATATTATTATTATTATTATTATTATTATTATTATTCCTAGAGTAATATTAATTGAAGTATTGGTCTGATTAAAGAGAGTGGACTCACCTTTCTGACAGATGAAACTGGGGGAGGCACATTTTGGATTCATGTTTGTTTCTCAGGTTAATATTGATCTTTGATTTCAGTTTATCTGATGAAATTAGACACAACATTTAAGTCTTGGCTCTGCTGTTACCACAGTGTGACCAGTAACCAGCCAGCCGTACCAACCAGTAACCATACCAACCAGTAACCATCCAACCATACCAACCAGTAACCATAACAACCATACCAACCAGTAACCATAACAACCAGTAACCAGCCAGTAACCATCCAACCATACCAACCAGTAACCATAACAACCATACCAACCATACCAACCAGTAACCATAACAGCCATAACAACCAGTAACCAGCCAGTAACCATCCAACTATACCAACCAGTAGCCAGCCAGTAACCATCCAACCATATCAACCAGTATCCATCCAACCATACCAACCAGTAACCATCCAACCATACCAACCAGTAACCATCCAACCATATCAACCAGTAACCATCCAACCATACCAACCAGTAACCATCCAACCATACCAACCAGTAACCATCCAACCATACCAACCAGTAACCATAACAACCATACCAACCAGTAACCATAACAACCATAACAACCAGTAACCAGCCAACCAGTAACCATAACAACCATAACAACCAGTAACCATAACAACCATAACAACCAGTAACCATAACAACCATACCAACCAGTAACCAGCAAACCAGTAACCATAACAACCATACCAGCCAGTAACCAGCCAACCATATCAACCAGTAACCATCCAACCATACCAACCAGTAACCATCCAACCATACCAACCAGTAACCATAACAACCATACCAACCAGTAACCATAACAACCAGTAACCAGCCAACCAGTAACCATAACAACCAATAACCAGCCAACCAGTAACCATCCAACCATACCAACCAGTAACCATAACAACCATAACAACCATACCAACCAGTAACCAGCCAACCATACCAACCATACCAACCAGTAACCATAACAACCATACCAACCAGTAACCAGCCAACCATACCAACCATACCAACCAGTAACCATAACAACCATACCAACCAGTAACCAGCCAACCATACCAACCAGTAACCATCCAACCATACCAACCAGTAACCATCCAACCATACCAACCAGTAACCATAACAACCAGTAACCATCCAACCATACCAACCAGTAACCATAACAACCATACCAACCAGTAACCAGCCAACCATACCAACCAGTAACCATCCAACCATACCAACCAGTAACCATAACAACCATACCAACCAGTAACCAGCCAACCATACCAACCATACCAACCAGTAACCATAACAACCATACCAACCAGTAACCAGCCAACCATACCAACCAGTAACCATCATTTTAACCAGTCCTTACCTGTCTGTTCTCCGCTGCTGTTTGACCATGTTGAAGACCAGTTGACCTTTGACCTTTCTGCACCAACACTGACCTGCATGGAAGTAAAAGTACTCATTACTAATACTACTAGTAGTACTACTACTACTAATAGTAGTAGTAGTACTAGAAATGTAGAAATAAAGTCCCAGCTACCTGTAACAAGTCTGTAACAAACGCCTGTAAATAAAGCTCGTTATTAATTATTAATTGAATGTAAATAAAGCTCGTTATTAATTATTAATTGAATGTAAATAAAGCTCGTTATTAATGTGAATGTAAACAGTTCCTTCCTGAAGTTTAAATAACGCTTAATGAACACAGAACAGCTGGTTTCTGACTAGGTTTCATAATAAAGAACTCTGTTGGAATATCTTCTAATTTAAAGGCGGAACTCCTCATCGGTCCCATAGAGAATCACTTCATTCTGACTGAACTAAAATGAACTTTATGTGAACAGTAGAAAATATCAGAAGAGTATGGTGTTTAGTTTATGAGCCGAATTTAACCCTGTCAGATATAGACTCCTAACATGTCTTTATTGATTAGATATACCGGACTGGACTCGGTTGAGAAGCAGACAAACGTTCAATTAGCAGATTTTTATTATAAATCTGGCAGCGGTCGGTGGTTTGACAGTTAACGGGCTAAAACAGAGACTGACTAGTGTTTTATGCTGCTTAACAGCTTTAATACACAGAGTTATTATTATCAGAGTTATTATCAGAGTAGAGGATATATAGTTTAGATTTAAATACAGTTTAATGCAGCTCAACTCACCCTCAGCAGAAGCTAACGTTAGCTCGGTTAGCTCCGGTTCATGTAAACAGAGAGCGACTCGCTGGTTGTCTCTGAGCGGTTCTGTCGCCTCCTGCTGGCGGGGAGGAGGAACCGTAGCGGTCCGCTGGAGATAAACTGTCTCTGTACTTCTACTATAAAATCTAATCTAATCTAATCTAATCTAATCTGATCTAATCTGATTTTATATAATATATTATAATATATTATAATATAATATAATATAATATAAAATAATACTATATAATATAATATAATATAATATAATATAAAATAATACTATATAATCTAATCTAATCTAATCTAATATAATATAATCTGATCTAATAATATGTAATCTAATATCATCAGTACTGAGTAATGAAATGTAAAAAGAAAATAATACAGAAATAAATCTGTTTGGGGAAATAAATATGGGGGGAAATCGTGCAAAAATAAATAAATAAATAAAAACATTTAAAAATAAATATAAAATAAATAAAAATGAATGCAAAAATAAATAAGTAAGTCAATACATAAATAAATACATACCTTTAAAATTAATTATAAAGTAAATAAACATAAATGCATTAATAAATAAATACATAAATAAATATGTACATACTGTTCTTTAAAAAATAAATATAACATAACAAAATTAATGCAAAAATTAATAAAAATAAAGGTAAATAAATACATACATTTAAAAATGTATATAAAGTAAATAAAACTAAATGCAAAAATGTTTAAATAAATAATAAATGCAAACATAAATCAATTAATTAAAAAAACTAATAAAATAAATACATAAGTAAATAAATGGGAAGAAATAAACTGAAGAGTAAATCAATAAGGGAATTAATACAAAGATATTATAATAATATATTAATATACTAATATATTTATTTCTAATATTATTTAGCTACATTTAATGACATGTTTATTTATTGAGTCACTTATTTATCAATTTATTTCTAATTTTGGCAGATTCCATTCTCACATCATGTTGTCCTGTTTTAACTGCATGCTCTTTTGTATTAATAACCTGCATTTAACACTCTGCATGATGCTGTTTCTCTCAGACATCTATCAGATATGTTGTTTTATTGTTGTTTAACATCTTATAATAATTAAATGAGCCTTTTAGAGGACAACACAGGCACATTTTACAGTGATGTTGATTCATGTATACTGTCCCTGAACAAATCAAATATTATAAAATAAAAAGCCGAACCATCGTTCTTTACCTGTCTGCTCCCTGTTAAATAAATAAATCGACGAAATAGATAAATAAATAAATAAACAAATAAAAATAAATAAATAAATGGATAAGTAAATAAATAAATAAACTGTATTGTGATGTGTGTTTCCAGGTTGCTCCAGGCGAGAGCTGTGATTGACTGCTGAGGTCTGGAAGTTATTTCCAGGCTGCAGAGATTCTGCTGGTATTTCCTGGATTCACTCAGCAGACTGAAGCTGCAGACTGGTGGTGAGTTAACATGCAGGACGTCTCCCCTCCAGCTGTTTAACAACATGCTGAACTCAGAGAGCCTAAAAACATCTGGAGTTAACAGTTTATACACAGAGCCTGAATGAAGAGCCAATATATCTGCCATCAATACGTTTATTAATATTCATCCTTGAACTACAGAGACACAGAAACATGTTTAATCACCAGACCAGACTGAGGATGCATCCCATAATAATCATGAACCCACAGAAACTCCAACTCTCTACCACATCCTCACACAGATTTACATTCCTTTAATCAGGCCTGAGCACCGACAACGTCGGGCCACCGAAGGCAACGAAGGCAGAGAAGAGAAGGCAGAGAAGGCCCTGTTGAAACTGTAGGAATTATTCTTTTTTCCTCAAATGAATTGCCTTTTTGACAACCTCAACATGTTCAAAAAGTTGTTATCTTATCAGATACGGTGAAAAATTTGATATTTAAAGGGTCTGGGATTTGAGTGTTGTAAAGTGGCTCGCTAGCGCCCCCTACAAAGTTGGAAAAATTGAGCCCCTCGCCCCGGGCTACATGTATGAAATTTGGCAGACAGATGTAACATGTGGAGATGCACAAAAAAGCCTCTTGGAGGTATGCCCAAAAATCAACAGGAAGTAAGCCATTTTTAATTTAATGTGCGATTTTTGCCCATTTTCAGCATTTTATAGGCCGTGTACTCTAACGAACTCCTCCTCAGGCATGATGAGTCATTGCGCTCATCAGAGTTCCTGTTTCATTACGCCTGGCCGCGTCAGTCGGCATCCCGTCAGTACCCCCGATGCACAGCAAGGTGTAGGGCCCGTTCATCGCTGCTCGCAGCTTTAATGTGACTTTGTATTTTACTGTATTTTTATATCTGTGTGAAACAAATAAACAAATAAACAAAGACACGTCTGAAGGAGGAACGGCGTTCTAACTGCACGCTAAATGATTTACAACCGTACCGTGATGGTCATACTGTACGTCATCTGGTGCTTTACTCTCAGTCTGTTATTTATTACAGAAACCCAAATACACCGAAAATAATCTGATATTTTGGGGCTCCCTGAACGCCTCATTCTGAGGACAGGGAGTCTGTTCAGCCAATAGGAAGAGACGACTCTCTCTGTGTCTGTTAGTGATTTCAGTCTCCGGCTCACTGAAATGTGTTTCTCATTCTGGAAAAAGTCTGTAAAGAAAATAACAAACACAGGACGAGGACTGAAGTATGTCTCCCCCCCCCACCAGTACAGACAGAGGAGGGGGTTAAACGATGGAGCAGCTGCTGGTTCAGGTCTCAGAGGAGCTTCAGGAAGGAAGTCCTGCTGTCTGACAGCAGATCAGCTTTCAGTGATTCAAACTGAGTGTCAGTGTTCAGTCCCGCAGACTCCGGGTCGGTCTGAGGCCACGATGGAGGAATTCACCGGCTCGTAAATATAGAACAGAAAATTAAAAAAACATCTGAACCAAACAGAACCAACTTTAGTGACGGATGGATTCATCTGGACCCAAAAAGAAAACAGGAAAAAAATAATTGTGTATCTGAGAGTTCAAAAGTTACAGGCTGATAGGTAAAAGTTCATTGTAATAGCGCCACCATCTGGATGAATTGCACTGAAATGGATTTGCCTTTTTATTTATTTACTTTTGTATTAATACCCTTATTTATTTACTTCTCTGTTTAATTTCCACTTTTATCTATTTATGTATTTATTTTTAGGAATATTTTAATTAATTAATTTTTGTATTTATTTTTTATTTTTGTATTTATTTTTAAATGTTTGTATTTATTTATTTATGCCTGATTTTCCAATATTGAGTAATTTATTTATTAATTATGTTTAATTTTGTAAAAACAAAAAAATAAAAAGGTTCGGTCCTCCTCAAAATCATGCATGAATAAATATATAAATACTTAAACACATAAATAAATACATACATATACAAATAAATATTAAATTAATATTAAAATAAAAAATAAATAAATGAAAGTGGAAAATAAACAGAAAAGTAAATAAATAAGGGAATTAATACAAAGGTAAATTTAAGAAAAAGCTATTATTAATATTATTTTTACTGTTAATGGCACATATATATTTAGTCAGATGGTCAGTGATGTGAAACACAAGCAGCAGTTTGTTATTTAGACTTTTATTGTGAAAGGGAGTTGGTTTCACAGTGACGGAGCTGACGGAGACTCGGGCTCGAACCGGCGACGTAAACAACACGTTCAACATGGTGAGCCTCTGCGCCGCCGCCGCCGTGACGTCACAGTAACGTAGGATACACGGAGATAATAACAATAATAACAATAATAATAACAACAATAATAATAAAAATAATAATACAAAAAATAACAGTAAAAATAAAAATAATAATAGTAACAATAATAAAAATAAAAATAAAATTAATAATATGATCCATATGTTTCAGGATATAAACAAACTGGCCTGATGATCATCCGTCCTGTCAGAGCGTCTCTGATGTCCAATCAGCGTTCACTGTTCTCAGGAGACAGGAAGTGACATCACACGTGGGTCAATAGAAGTCCTGGTCGTAGTCTGTGGCGTCCATCAGCTGCTTCATCTCTGACACGCTATTGGCCAGGTAGGAGGACAGCTCCTCTGAGAGACAGACAGGTATAGACAGAGAGACAGACAGGTAGAGAGACAGACAGACAGACAGACAGGTAGAGAGACAGACAGACAGGTTTAGTGTTAATTCCCTTTCTTCCCACGCTGTAGAGCAGACAGTGAATGTCTCACCTGCTCCCAGGACTCCCAGGACAGCGGAGGCCGACGCCGTCCCCACGTTGTTACGGGCGACGCAGCGATACGTCCCCGAGTCCTCTGGCCCCGCCCCCTCAATCTGCAGCCAACTGGACAGCTCGAACCTCTGAGGACCGCCCCGAGACTGAGGACGGAGAGACAGACAGATGATCAGACTGAGGACAGAGAGACAGACAGGTGATCAGACTGAGGACAGAGAGACAGACAGGTGATCAGACTGAGAACGGAGAGACAGACAGGTGATCAGACTGAGAACGGAGAGACAGACAGGTGATCAGACTGAGGACAGAGAGACAGACAGGTGATCAGACTGAGAACGGAGAGACAGACAGGTGATCAGACTGAGAACGGAGAGACAGACAGGTGATCAGACTGAGGACAGAGAGACAGACAGGTGATCAGACTGAGAACGGAGAGACAGACAGGTGATCAGACTGAGAACGGAGAGACAGACAGGTGATCAGACTGAGGACAGAGAGACAGACAGGTGATCAGACTGAGAACGGAGAGACAGACAGGTGATCAGACTGAGGACAGAGAGACAGACAGGTGATCAGACTGAGAACGGAGAGACAGACAGGTGATCAGACTGAGAACGGAGAGACAGACAGGTGATCAGACTGAGGACAGAGAG
>JAUPFX010000006.1:1022248-1059748 GCA_036937225.1 Sebastes paucispinis | reverse complement strand
AGACAGAGACAGAGACAGAGCCAGAAACAGAGACAGAGACGGAGACAGGAATAGAGACGGACACAGAGACAGAGCCAGAGACAGAGCCAGAAACAGAGCCAGAGCCAGAGCCAGAAACAGAGCCAGAGCCAGAGACAGAGACAGAAACAGAGCCAGAGCCAGAGACAGAAACAGAGCCAGAGCCAGAGACAGAAACAGAGCCAGAGACAGAGACAGAGACAGAAACAGAGCCAGAGACAGAGCCAGAGACAGAAACAGAGACAGAGCCAGAGACAGAAACAGAGACAGAGACAGAGCCAGAGACAGAAACAGAGACAGAGCCAGAGACAGAAACAGAGACAGAGACAGAGCCAGAGACAGAAACAGAGCCAGAGACAGAAACAGAGCCAGAGCCAGAAACAGAGACAGAGACAGAGCCAGAGACAGAAACAGAGCCAGAGACAGAAACAGAGCCAGAGCCAGAGACAGAAACAGAGCCAGAGACAGAGACAGAGACAGAGACAGAAACAGAGCCAGAGCCAGAGACAGAAACAGAGCCAGAGCCAGAGACAGAAACAGAGCCAGAGCCAGAGACAGAAACAGAGACAGAGCCAGAGCCAGAGCCAGAGCCAGAGACAGAGCCAGAGCCAGAGCCAGAGACAGAAACAGAGCCAGAGACAGAGACAGAGCCAGAGACAGAGACAGAGACAGGAATAGAGACGGACACGGAGACGGAGACAGAGACAGAGACAGAGACAGAGACAGAGACAGAGCCAGAGCCAGAGACAGAAACAGAGCCAGAGACAGAGACAGAGACAGAGCCAGAGCCAGAGACAGAGCCAGAGCCAGAGACAGAAACAGAGCCAGAGCCAGA
Source organism: Sebastes paucispinis (assembly GCA_036937225.1). Taxonomy (NCBI): domain Eukaryota; kingdom Metazoa; phylum Chordata; class Actinopteri; order Perciformes; family Sebastidae; genus Sebastes; species Sebastes paucispinis. The sequence goes on along the minus strand of JAUPFX010000006.1, from coordinate 1,058,895 downwards.
GACAGAGACAGAGACAGAGCCAGAGCCAGAGCCAGAGCCAGAGCCAGAGACAGAGCCAGAGCCAGAGCCAGAGACAGAAACAGAGCCAGAGACAGAGACAGAGACAGAGACAGGAATAGAGACGGACACGGAGACGGAGACAGAGACAGAGACAGAGACAGAGACAGAGACAGAGACGGAGACAGGAATAGAGACGGACAGAGACAGAGACAGAGACGGAGACGGAGACAGGAATAGAGATGGACACAGAGACAGAGACAGAGACGGAGACAGGAATAGAGACGGACACAGAGACAGAGACAGAGACGGAGATGGAGACAGGAATAGAGACGGACACAGAGACAGAGACAGAGACGGAGACGGAGACAGAGCCAGAGACAGAGACAGAGACAGGAATAGAGACGGACACGGAGACGGAGACAGAGACAGAGACAGAGACAGAGACAGAGACAGAGACGGAGACAGGAATAGAGACGGACAGAGACAGAGACAGAGACGGAGACGGAGACAGGAATAGAGATGGACACAGAGACAGAGACAGAGACAGAGACAGGAATAGAGACGGACACAGAGACAGAGACGGAGACAGGAATAGAGACGGACACAGAGACAGAGACAGAGACGGAGACGGAGACAGGAATAGAGACGGACACAGAGACAGAGACAGAGACGGAGACGGAGACAGGAATAGAGACGGACACAGAGACAGAGACAGGAATAGAGCAGTAATGGAGGGTTAGAGTCTGCTGGTGTTGTGCTCCGCTCTGCATACCGAGTTATCTGATGCTCTCAGCTCCTCTTTAACAACCAGTTGCTGTCAGTCTGTTACTGCTGAGACCTGAGACCGGTCTAGACCTGAACCTCTATAGACCTGTCTACACCTGAACCTCTATAGACCGGTCTAGACCTGAACCTCTATAGACCTGTCTACACCTGAACCTCTATAGACCGGTCTACACCTGACCCTCTATAGACCGGTCTAGACCTGACCCTCTATAGACCGGTCTACATCTGAACCTCTATAGACCGGTCTACACCTGACCCTCTATAGACCGGTCTAGACCTGACCCTCTATAGACCGGTCTACACCTGACCCTCTATAGACCGGTCTAGACCTGAACCTCTATAGACCGGTCTAGACCTGAACCTCTATAGACCGGTCTACACCTGACCCTCTATAGACCGGTCTAGACCTGAACCTCTATAGACCGGTCTACACCTGACCCTCTATAGACCGGTCTAGACCTGACCCTCTATAGACCGGTCTACACCTGACCCTCTATAGACCGGTCTAGACCTGAACCTCTATAGACCGGTCTAGACTTTCTTTCGGTCTAGTTTCATAAACATGTCTCTGATGTTTGTGAATAGAATGTAAAAAAGATGAAAACATGTGAACTGAAGCTTCATGATGACGTCATCATGAAGCTTCATGATGACGTCATCATGAAGCTTCATGATGACGTCATCACAAACACTCATCCCTTTATTCAACTGTTATTTGCATATTGATTATTTTGCATATTCATGATGTCATTAAATGATTATTACTAATTCATATTTATATTTATAGACGCACTACATGAACTCACTCAGACTAAAACATCTCTATAGGACCGGATCCTTCAGACCCGGGTCAGGAACCGGTTCAGACCGGTTCAGATCGGTTCCTTCGAGACTGAACTGGTTCAGACTGGTTCCTTTAGGACTGAACCAGGACTTAACCGGTTCAGATCGGTTCCTTCAGGACTGAACCAGTTCCTGTAGGACTGAACCGGTCTGAACTGGTTTCAGGTGTGAGCGGTGCCGCTGTCAGCGCCGGCGCCACAGGGTGATGACCCCCCCTATCCCGTGGTCCTCCGGTGGGGGGGTGCAGATGTGGGAGATGAACAGACAGTGGTAATTCCACAGCAGCAGCAGCAGCATCAGCAGCAGACTGCAGAGAACCAGGACCATCAGCAGGAGGACACGGTGGAGGGGGGACGGCGGCAGAAGGGGGGGGACGCCGCGGCTGACCGGGACAGGAAGAAGGGGGGGTGAAGGGGGGGAGGAGGACCAGCGGTGGAACCACAAACACAAACGCTTCAGCTCAGATCTGTTCTGAGATGAAGACATGGTCCCGGAGGTCCCGGTGGTCCCGGGAGGTCCTGGAGTTGTGTGTAGTTCAGGTGAACCTCAGCTGGTCTCTGAAGATTAAAAACAGAAACATAACTGATGCTAAAAGTCAGAAGTCTGATGACTGAATCAGTGGATCCAACCTGAGGGTCGGGACCCCACAAGGGGTCACTAGACCGGTCTGAGGGGACACTAGACCGGACTGAGGGGTCGGATGATTTAAAGGACCAGAATCAGAACAACTAAAGGACATCAGTAATGACCTCTGACCTCTGACCTTCTACTGGACGTCCTGTCGGGGTTTATTCCACTATAATGAGCAGCTGGATGACGATATCACTTATTACACCACCACTACTACTAATACTACACTGTACTAATACTACACTGTACTAATACTACACTGTACTAATACTCTGTTACAGTAGAAGTACTAATACTACACTGTACTAATACTACACTGTACTAATACTCTGTTACAGTAGTACTAATACTACACTGTACTAATACTACACTGTACTAATACTACACTGTACTAATACTACACTGTACTAATACTCTGTTACAGTAGTACTAATACTACACTGTACTAATACTCTGTTACAGTAGAAGTACTAATACTACACTGTACTAATACTACACTGTACTAATACTCTGTTACAGTAGTACTAATACTACACTGTACTAATACTACACTGTACTAATACTCTGTTACAGTAGAAGTACTAATACTACACTGTACTAATACTCTGTTACAGTAGAAGTACTAATACTACGCTGTACTAATACTACACTGTACTAATACTCTGTTACAGTAGAAATACTAATACTACACTGTACTAGTACTCTGTTACAGTAAAAATACTAATACTACACTGTACTAGTACTCTGTTAAAGTAGAAGTACTAATACTACACTGTACTAATACTCTGTTACAGTAGAAATACTAATACTATACTGTACTAATACTACTAATACTACACTGTACTAATACTACACTGTACTAATACTCTTACAGTAAAAATACTGATACTACACTGTACTAGTACTCGTTACAGTAGAAGTACTAATACTACACTGTACTAATACTACACTGTACTAATACTACACTGTACTAATACTCTGTTACAGTAGAAATACTAATACTACACTGTACTAATACTACACTGTACTAATACTCTGTTACAGTAGAAATACTAATACTACACTGTACTAATACTACACTGTACTAATACTCTGTTACAGTAGAAATACTAATACTACACTGTACTAATACTCTGTTACAGTAGAAGTACTAATACTACACTGTACTAATACTCTGTTACAGTAGAAGTACTAATACTACACTGTACTAATACTCTGTTACAGTAGAAGTACTAATACTACACTGTACTAATACTCTGTTACAGTAGAAGTACTAATACTACACTGTACTAATGCTACACTGTACTAATACTCTGTTACAGCAGAAGTACTAATACTACACTGTAGTAGTACTCTGTTACAGTAGAAGTACTAATACTACACTGTACTAATACTCTGTTACAGTAGAAGTACTAATACTACACTGTACTAATACTATGTTACAGTAAAAGTACTAATACTACACTGTACTAGTACTCTGTTACAGTAGAAGTACTAATACTACACTGTACTAGTATTCTGTTACAGTAGAAGTACTAATACTACACTGTACTAATACTATGTTACAGTAGAAGTACTAATACTACACTGTACTAGTACTCTGTTACAGTAGAAGTACTAATACTACACTGTACTAGTACTCTGTTACAGTAGAAAGTATTTAAATGTAGTTAAAGTATTAAACTGACTGTTGTACTATTATACAGTTTATACTATCATCAGAGTATTAGTACTCTGCAGTAACAGCAGGATGTAACTGTTGTAGTTAGTTGAAGAGGAAGAGGAGGAAAAAGAAGAAGAGGAAGAGGAAAAGAAAGAAGAGGAAGAAGATGAGGAAGAGGAGGTGGTGAGCTCCTCTCTGTTCTGCTTCATTATCAGCTCTAAAAATACCACGTGGTTACCATGGCAACGGGCTGAAGGGCTTCAGTGATATCGTGAGGAGGAGGAAGAGGAGAGAGAAGAAGAGGAGGAGGAAGAGGAGAGAGAGAAAGAGGAGAGGAGAGAGGAGGAGAGGAGAGAGGAGGAAGAGGAGAGGAGAGAGGAGGAGAGGAGAGAGGAGGAGAGGAGAGGAGAGAGGAGGAGAGGAGAGGAGGAGGAGAGGAGGGGAGAGGAGGAGGAGGGGAGAGAGGAGGAAGAGGAGAGGAGAGAGGAGGAGAGGAGAGGAGAGAGGAGGAGAGGAGGAGAGGAGGAGAGAGAAGGAGGAGGAGAGGAGAGAGGAGGAGGAGGAGAGGAGAGGAGAGAGGAGGAGAGGAGAGAGGAGAGGAGAGGAGAGAGGAGGAGAGGAGGAGGAGAGGAGAGAGGAGGAAGAGGAGAGGAGAGGAGGAGAGGAGAGAGGAGGAAGAGGAGAGGAGAGAGGAGGAGAAGAGAGGAGAGAGGAGAGGAGAGGAGGAGGAGAGAGAGAGAGGAGGAAGAGGAGAGGAGAGGAGGAGAGGAGAGAGGAGGAGAGGAGAGGAGAGAGGAGGAGAGGAGAGGAGGAGGAGAGGAGAGAGGAGGAGAGGAGAGAGGAGGAGAGGAGAGGAGAGAGGAGGAGAGGAGAGGAGGAGGAGAGGAGGGGAGAGGAGGAGGAGGGGAGAGAGGAGGAAGAGGAGAGAGGAGGAGAGGAGAGGAGAGAGGAGGAGAGGAGGAGAGGAGGAGAGAGGAGGAGGAGGAGAGGAGAGAGGAGGAGGAGGAGAGGAGAGAGGAGGAGAGGAGAGAGGAGAGGAGAGGAGAGAGGAGGAGAGGAGGAGGAGAGGAGAGAGGAGGAAGAGGAGAGGAGAGGAGGAGAGGAGAGAGGAGGAAGAGGAGAGGAGAGAGGAGGAGAGGAGAGGAGAGAGGAGAGGAGAGGAGGAGGAGAGAGAGAGAGGAGGAAGAGGAGAGGAGAGGAGGAGAGGAGAGGAGAGAGGAGGAGAGGAGAGGAGGAGGAGAGGAGAGAGGAGGAGAGGAGAGAGGAGGAACAGGAGAGGAGAGAGGAGGAGAGGAGAGGAGGAGGAGAGGAGAGAGGAGGAGGAAGAGGAGAGGAGAGAGGAGGAGAGGAGAGGAGGAGAGGAGAGAGAGGAAGAGGAGGAGGAAGAGGAGAGAGAAAGAGGAGAGGAGAGAGGAGGAGAGGAGAGAGGAGGAGAGGAGAGGAGAGAGGAGGAGAGGAGGAGGAGAGGAGAGGAAAGAGGAGGAAGAGGAGAGGAGAGAGGAGGAGAGGAGAGAGGAGGAGAGGAGAGGAGAGAGAAAGAGGGGAGGAGAGAGGAGGAAGAGGAGAGAGGAGAGAGGAGGAGAGGAGAGAGGAGGAGGAGGAAGAAGAGGAGGAGAGGAAGAGGAGGAGAGGAGAGGAGAGAGGAGAGGAGGAGGAGAGGAGGAAGAGGAGAGGAGAGAGGAGGAAGAGGAGAGGAGAGAGGAGGAGAGGAGAGGAGAGGAGAGAGGAGGAGGAGAGGAGGAGAGGAGAGAGGAGGAGGAGAGGAGAGGAGAGAGGAGAGGAGAGAGGAGGAAGAGGAGAGGAGAGAGGAGGAGAGGAGAGAGGAGAGGAGAGGAAGAGGAGAGAGGAGGAAGAGGAGAGGAGAGGAGGAGAGGAGAGAGGAGGAGAGGAGAGAGGAGGAGGAGAGGAGAGAGGAGGAGGAGAGGAGAGAGGAGGAGAGGAGAGAGGAGGAAGAGGAGAGGAGAGAGGAGGAGAGGAGAGAGGAGAGGAAGAGGAGAGAGGAGGAAGAGGAGAGGAGAGGAGAGAGGAGGAGAGGAGAGAGGAGAGGAGAGAGGAGAGAGGAGAGGACAGAGGAGAGGAGAGGAGAGAGGAGAGGAGAGGAGAGGAGAGGAGAGAGGAGAGAGGAGAGAGGAGAGAGGAGGAGAGGAGAGAGGAGAGGAGAGGAAGAGGAGAGAGGAGGAAGAGGAGAGGAGAGGAGGAGAGGAGAGAGGAGGAGAGGAGAGAGGAGGAGGAGAGGAGAGAGGAGGAGAGGAGAGAGGAGAGGAGAGAGGAGGAAGAGGAGAGGAGAGAGGAGGAGAGGAGAGAGGAGAGGAAGAGGAGAGAGGAGGAAGAGGAGAGGAGAGGAGGAGAGGAGAGAGGAGGAGAGGAGAGAGGAGGAAGAGGAGAGGAGAGAGGAGGAGAGGAGAGAGGAGGAAGAGGAGAGGAGAGAGGAGGAGAGGAGAGAGGAGGAGAGGAGAGGAGGAAGAGGAGAGGAGAGAGGAGGAAGAGGAGAGAGGAGAGGAGAGGAGAGGAGAGAGGAGAGGAGAGGAGAGAGGAGAGGAGAGGAGAGAGGAGGAGAGGAGAGGAGAGAGGAGGAGAGGAGAGAGGAGGAAGAGGAGAGGAGAGAGGAGGAGAGGAGAGGGGAGAGGAGGAGAGGAGGAGAGAGGAGGAGGAGGAGAGGAGAGGAGAGAGGAGGAAGAGGAGAGAGGAGAGGAGAGGAGAGAGGAGAGGAGAGGAGAGAGGAGAGGAGAGAGGAGAGGAGAGGAGAGGAGAGAGGAGAGGAGAGAGGAGAGAGGAGAGGAGAGGAGAGGAGAGAGGAGAGGAGAGAGGAGAGAGGAGAGGAGAGAGGAGAGAGGAGAGGAGAGAGGAGAGGAGAGAGGAGAGAGGAGAGGAGAGGAGAGAGGAGAGAGGAGAGAGGAGAGGAGAGGAGAGAGGAGAGGAGAGGAGAGAGGAGAGAGGAGAGAGGAGAGGAGAGAGAGGAGAGGAGAGAGGAGAGGAGAGGAGAGGAGAGAGGAGAGGAGAGAGGAGAGAGGAGAGGAGAGAGGAGAGAGGAGAGGAGAGAGGAGAGGAGAGAGGAGAGAGGAGAGGAGAGAGGAGAGGAGAGGAGAGGAGAGAGGAGAGGGGAGAGGAGGAGAGGAGGAGAGAGGAGGAGGAGGAGAGGAGAGGAGAGAGGAGGAAGAGGAGAGAGGAGAGGAGAGGAGAGAGGAGAGGAGAGAGGAGAGAGGAGAGGAGAGAGGAGAGGAGAGGAGAGGAGAGAGGAGAGGAGAGAGGAGAGGAGAGGAGAGGAGAGAGGAGAGGAGAGAGGAGAGAGGAGAGGAGAGAGGAGAGGAGAGAGGAGAGGAGAGAGGAGAGAGGAGAGGAGAGGAGAGAGGAGAGAGGAGAGAGGAGAGGAGAGGAGAGAGGAGAGGAGAGGAGAGAGGAGAGAGGAGAGAGGAGAGGAGAGAGAGGAGAGGAGAGAGGAGAGGAGAGGAGAGGAGAGAGGAGAGGAGAGAGGAGAGAGGAGAGGAGAGAGGAGAGAGGAGAGGAGAGAGGAGAGGAGAGAGGAGAGAGGAGAGGAGAGGAGAGAGGAGAGGAGAGGAGAGGAGAGAGGAGAGGAGAGAGGAGAGGAGAGGAGAGGAGAGAGGAGAGGAGAGAGGAGAGGAGAGGAGAGAGGAGAGGAGAAGAGAGGGGAGAGGAGAGAGGAGAGGAGAGGAGAGAGGAGAGGAGAGAGGAGAGGAGAGAGGAGAGAGGAGAGAGGAGAGGAGAGGAGAGAGGAGAGGAGAGAGGAGAGAGGAGAGGAGAGGAGAGAGGAGAGAGGAGAGGAGAGGAGAGAGGAGAGGAGAGAGGAGAGAGGAGAGGAGAGGAGAGAGGAGAGAGGAGAGAGGAGAGGAGAGAGGAGAGAGGAGAGGAGAGGAGAGAGGAGAGAGAGGAGAGGAGAGAGGAGAGAGGAGAGGAGAGGAGAGGAGGAGAGAGGAGAGGAGAGAGGAGAGAGGAGAGGAGAGGAGAGAGGAGAGAGGAGAGGAGAGGAGAGAGGAGAGAGGAGAGGAGAGAGGAGAGGAGAGAGGAGAGAGGAGAGAGGAGAGAGGAGAGGAGAGAGGAGAGAGGAGAGAGGAGAGGAGAGAGGAGAGAGGAGAGAGGAGAGGAGAGAGGAGAGGAGAGGAGAGGAGAGAGGAGAGGAGAGGAGAGAGGAGAGGAGGTCTGATGTGATATATTATTATTATTATTCAGTATATTGGTGATTATTGATCGTTGAGTGTTAAACTGTAAATCAACAGTTTGAGCTGAAACTGGAACCTCCAGAACCAGCTGACTGGACGGGACCCACCGGGACCAGTCAGCTGCTGGTTGTGTAATAGCCCCCCCCCCCTCACCCCCGCTGCTAGCAGCTAGCAGCTAGCAGCTAGCAGCTAGCAGCTAGCAGCTAGCAGCTAGCAGCTAGCTGCTAGCAGCTAGCAGCTAGCAGCTAGCTGTATTACCCAGAATCCCCGGTGTGTGTTCTGGTTCTGGTTCTGGTTCTGGTTCTGGTTCTGGTTCTGTGTGTGAACGTTTGACAACACTGTGGAAACATTACCGGCTCCGGTTCCGTTCAGCTCCGGTCCGGCTCGGTGTCTGAGTGACGCTCCGAGTCTGCGCCCTCCGTCCGGCGGCGGGATGACGTCATCACACAGCCACAGGCTGAATGTTGTTTACATGTTGTGAACATGTTGTTTACATGTTGTTTACATGTTGTGAACATGTTGTTTACATGTTGTTTACATGTTGTGAACATGTGAACATGTTGTTTACATGTTGTGAACATGTTGTTTACATGTTGTTTACATGTTGTGAACATGTTGTTTACATGTTGTGAACATGTTGTTTACATGTTGTTTACATGTTGTGAACATGTTGTTTACATGTTGTGAACATGTTGTTTACATGTTGTGAACATGTGAACATGTTGTTTACATGTTGTGAACATGTTGTTTACATGTTGTGAACATGTTGTTTACATGTTGTGAACATGTTGTGAACATGTTGTTTACATGTTGTTTACATGTTGTGAACATGTTGTTTACATGTTGTGAACATGTTGTTTACATGTTGTTTACATGTTGTGAACATGTTGTTTACATGTTGTGAACATGTTGTTTACATGTTGTTTACATGTTGTGAATATGTTGTGAACATGTTGTTTACATGTTGTGAACATGTTGTTTACATGTTGTTTACATGTTGTGAACAAACGGAGAGGAAACGCTGTAACTGAAGTAAATATTGATTTATTACTGGAAACGTTGATGTCAGTAGAGATGATGATCAGTTACACTCAACATTTATTGATTATGTCTAACGATTAGAACACAATGACATCATTCCTTTCAGAACCACAACCACAACCAGTCTCCATGTTCAGCACCGGTGAGACCAGTACCACCCATGGTACCAGTACGGTACCGGTGTTACTGGTGGTACTGGTCTCCTCCCTGAGACGCTGCACCAACACAGTTTCATGTGGACTCCTGAAGAGGTCAAAGGTCAAGGTGCTGCCCAATGGGAGGACGGAGGGAGACTCTTCCTCTTCTTCTTCTTCTTCAGTTTCAGTGTTTACAACACAGAACGGTGAATCATAACGCATCACTTCCTGTTCTTCTACAGCTGTTAACTGACTCTGATCAGCTCACACAGAATTATAGAGATAATACACACATCATCATCATCATCATCATATCTGTACAACAGAAGGAAGAAGAATAATATAAACCTCCTCAAACAGGAAGTTAAATCAGTGCTTTACATCCAAAACAAATCATCCAAATAAAATCAAATAAAACAGAAATGACATCACAGCATGATGTCACATGATGACATCATTAGTATAATCATCAGGGTGAGCTGCACGGACACGGAGCAACGTTAACACTTTAAGTTCTCATTTAAAGTTCACAATTAATTCAACATAATAATTATCAAAATATTGAAAATATTTTTAAATGTAAGAAAATTGAAATAAAAAAGAAACATTAGCGAACACGTCAATATATATATATATATATATATATAATATTTTATGTGTCAATGATGATGGAAAATTAAGTTTTTCTTGATTAATTAATTAGATTAATGACCGTTTTGTTTATTAATATGCATCATGTATAAACTAAAATAATAAAAGCTTTAAAACTAGACTTTAACACGGGGCCCCTCTACAGCCCGGGGCCCCTCTACAGCCCGGGGCCCCGGGGGGATGTGATGATTCAGGTTCTGAGGGTCCGGTTCTCCTCCACACACAAATACATACAGCTGTTTATATTATTCATATTAAAACTCAGATTACAGGGCAGCTTACCTACAGAAGATCTATGGAGGAGTGACTGCATGAATATTCATAGAACTATATACTGCATAAGTACATATATAATTATATATATATATATATATATATATATATAATTTTATATATATATATATAAAGCTGTATATTAAAAGACATAAATCATGTGGTGATAGACTGAATGAGTAATATAATATAATTCCTGTTCCTGGGTGGAAGTCAGTGGATTTTAAAAGCTCAAATAAAACTGAATATAATAATAATAATAATAATAATAATAATAATAATAATGTATATAATATATAATAAAAGATCCTCCCGTCGTACTGTAATAAACGCTATAATTATTATTATTGGGCTGTAAAGTGAGTCCGGCAGGTGCAGCTCTCCTGAATCAACATCAGTGAAACGTCACTGAGAACAATGAAACGTTTTATCTTCAGCAACAGGAAGTCGACTTCAGAATAAAAGTGAAACAATAATGAAATATAGATAGATAGTTGTTATTATTAATAATAATAATAATCACAGCTCGTCTCCGTCAGACCTGAGATAACCTGCAGAGTTGAGTTCAGGTCAGAGAGTCACTTCAGTTTAATCACGCTGCGTCTCTGGAGAACCGGCCGGCGCCGACGTGGTCATGGCAACGCTACAATGAACCACCGGAACGTCTCCAGAGACGCTGAACTCAGCTGATCTCTGGAGACGTTCTCTGCTGCTCTGCTGCGTTCACATTCAACTCAAAGAAAAGACCTCAATATCAGGTCATTTCAAAATAAAGGTCCTCAGTCACTGTAGTTCAGATACAGGGAGAAGTGAAAGTACAGTTAGCCTTCTACAGTAGCATTAGCCTTAGCTTCACCTTCTTATTGCTGTAGCTCAGGTACAGGAAACAGCTACAGCTACAGCGAGCCACATGAGCTGCTTTCATTAGATTTAGCAGACACCTTGTTATCGTTGTAGTTTTATACAGTTTTAAACACTAGCTTGTTAGACTCTGATACACAGGATTAGCATTAGCTGTGTTCCTCTTAGTCATGTTTAGTCTGTAGTTCAGCTATAGGAAAATAACAACTACAGTTAGCCCTAGCTGGTTCAACGGTAGGCTAGCCTGGTACAGGGAATCCTGGAGCATTCTGGGGCGGCGCCGCCATTTTTGGAGCTACCTCCCCCAAAAAACGTCTTCTAGGTCGTCTGTGAAAGCAGCTTATTACGACCCGTTGTCAGGTTGTCAAGTTGTCAGGTTGTTATGTTGTCAGGTTGTTACGTTGTCAGGTTGTTATGTTGTCAGGTTGTTACGTTGTCAGGTTGTTACGTTGTCAGGTTGTTATGTTGTTACGGTGTCAGGTTGTTATGTTGTCAGGTTCTTACGTTGTTACGTTGTCAGGTTGTTACGTTGTCAGGTTGTTATGTTGTCAGGTTCTTACGTTGTTACGTTGTCAGGTTGTTATGTTGTCGGGTTGTTACGTTGTCGGGTTGTTACGTTGTCAAGCTTTCTGGTTATTATGTTGTCATGTTGTCAGGTTGTCAGGTTGTTACGTTATGTTGTCGGGTTGTTACGTTGTTACGTTGTCAGGTTGTCGGGTTGTCAGGTTGTTACGTTGTCGGGTTGTCAGGTTGTTACGTTGTCAGGTTGTTATGTTGTCAGGTTGTCACGTTGTTATGTTGTCATGTTGTCAGGTTGTTATGTTGTCAGGCTGTTATGTTGTTAGGTTGTCATGTTTTCAGGTTGTTATGTTGTCAGGTTGTCGGGTCGTCAGGTCGTCAGGTTGTCATGTTGTCAGGTTGTTATGTTGTTGGGTTGTTATGTTTTCAGGTTGTTATGTTGTCAAGCTGTTATGTCGTTAGGTTGTCATGTTTTCAGGTTGTTATGTTGTCTGGTTGTCGGGTCGTCAGGTCGTCAGGTTGTCATGTTGTCAGGTTGTCAGGCTGTTATGTTGTTAGGTTGTCATGTTTTCAGGTTGTTATGTTGTCTGGTTGTCGGGTCGTCAGGTCGTCAGGTTGTCATGTTGTCAGGTTGTCAGGCTGTTATGTTGTTAGGTTGTCATGTTTTCAGGTTGTTATGTTGTCAGGTTGTCGGGTCGTCAGGTTGTCATGTTGTCAGGTTGTTATGTTGTCATGTTGTCAGGTTGTTATGTTGTTGGGTTGTTATTTGTCAGGCTGTTATGTTGTTAGGTTGTCATGTTTTCAGGTTGTTATGTTGTCAGGTTGTCGGGTCGTCAGGTCGTCAGGTTGTCATGTTGTCAGGTTGTCAGGTTGTTATGTTGTCAGGTTGTCAGGTTGTTATGTTGTCATGTTGTCAGGTTGTCAGGTTGTTATATTGTTAGGTTGTCAGGTTGTCGGGTCGTTATGTTGTCAGGTTGTCAGGTTGTTATGTTGTCAGGTTGTTGTGTTGTCAGGTTGTTACGTTGTCAGGTTGTTATGTTGTCAGGTTGTTATATTGTCAGGTTGTTGTGTTGTCAGGTTGTTACGTTGTCAGGTTGTTATGTTGTCAGGTAGTTATGTTGTTACGTTGTCAGGTTGTTATGTTGTCAGGTTGTTATATTGTCAGGTTGTTACGTTGTCAGGTTGTTATATTGTCAGGTTGTTAGGTTGTTATATTGTCAGGCTGTCAGGTTTTTATATTGTCAGGTTGTTATATTGTTAGGTTGTCAGGTTGTTATGTTGTCAGGTTGTCAAGTTGTTAGGTTGTTGTATTGTCAGGTTGTTATATTGTTAGGTTGTCAGGTTGTTATGTTGTCAGGTTGTCAAGTTGTTAGGTTGTTATATTGTCAGGTTGTTATATTGTTAGGTTGTCAGGTTGTCGGGTCGTTATGTTGTCAGGTTGTTATATTGTTAGGTTGTCATGTTGTCAGGTTGTCGGGTCGTTATGTTGTCAGGTTGTTGTGTTGTCAGGTTGTTGCGTTGTCAGGTTGTCAGGTCGTCAGGTTGTCAGGTTGTCAGGTTGTTATGTTGTCAGGTTGTTGTGTTGTCAGGTTGTCAGGTTGTTGTGTTGTCAGGTTGTTGCGTTGTCAGGTCGTCAGGTTGTCAGGTTGTTATGTTGTCAGGTTGTTGCGTTGTCAGGTTGTCAGGTCGTCAGGTTGTCAGGTCGTCAGGTTGTCAGGTTGTTATGTTGTCAGGTTGTCAGGTTGTTATGTTGTCAGGTTGTTGTGTTATCAGGTTGTTGTGTTGTCAGGTTGTCAGGCGGCGACCTCTAGTGGTCGTAGTCATGACGACAGTGATGGAAGAAGTCAGCGAGTATACAGAGAGACAAAGTCCACTAGATGACGCCGTTACTCTCCAACGCTCATAGACGTCGTTTAGAGAGTTGCTGGCTAACTTTCTGTTCTGTCCTTCAGGTGTTCAGGACGACTAAAACACAGTAAACATTAATAATTCATAATTAATAATTAATAAATAAACTCTGCCGGCTGATTCTCACAGAAACATAAACGTGATTAAACGTTAAAAAGTAGCTGAAGATGTTTTTTCTTGTTCTCGATGACGAGATCACGTGAGTTCAATGTTTCATGCACATGAGTGTTTTCCACAGAACGACCTTATTAATAATAATAATAACCTAATAAAGAGACGGCAGCTACATCACGTCTGCAGCGTGGAAACCTCCTAACTCTAGCAGGCCGGAGGGGGCGGGGCCTATGAGGGCGGACGGGGGCCTATGAGGGCGGACGGGGGCCTATGAGGGCGAACCGGGGCGGGGCCTGTGATGGGGGATGGGCCTCTGGGGGCGGGGCCTATGAGGGCGGACCGGGGCGGGGCCTGTGATGGGGGATGGGCCTCTGGGGGCGGGGCCTATGAGGGCGGACCGGGGGTGGGGCCTATGATGGGGATGGGCCTCTGGGGGCGGGGTCTGTGAGGGGCGGGGCCTCTGGGGGCGGGGCATGTGAGGGGCAGGGTCTGTGAGGAGTTAGGAGGTTTTCACAGGACATCAGTGTCTGTTAGTGACAGCTGGTGGAGGTAGACAGAGACTGACATCATCAGCAGAGACACAGTGGAAGAGGTGGAGCAGTGACTACATATCCCATCATGCCCTGGGGTGGTCAGGGGGCCGGTGGGCGGAGCCTCTGGTTCAGGAAGTATCTTCCAATGAATATTAATATCTAAAATACTAAACAATTAACAGCTAAATACAAATTAAAGTAAATATCCCTGGCAGTGTTGAGAATGATCTGTCACAGCATTTAAACCATCACGTGGTTAAAATGAATTCATATAATGTGGAAAAAATATTTTTAAAATTAAATTTCCTGTTCCTGTCAAAATAAATTTCACAACAACAAAATAAATAAAATAAAAAATTAAAGAATTTTAAAATGATGAATCTGAAATATTATTGTAATGAGTTTAAAGTGTTCACATTTTATAGTTATATAACTATAATATCTGGTTCTGATCTTCAGCGCAGTTTAATAATAAATGAACATAAACTGTGAACACAAGTTATTGTTTTGTGTGCGTCTAAAACATCTTTTAGGACTTTTATATAAAATCACAAAAACAGAAATGTAGATTTATTTTTATAAATATTATTTGTATTATTTGTATTTTATTATTTTCTTTAAATATTTAAGAAACTTGAAATATAAAAATGGGATAATTTCTTTTATAACAGTATTTTTTATGCTGTTTATTAATGTGCCTCCTCTGTGTAGCCTCTATAAGCAGTATAACACTTAATAAAGTGTTTATAACACAACAGATATTTGGACGTTATGACAGCGTATTAATCAGCGGTTTGCTCAGGTGTCTTGAGCGTGAAGAAGAAATCATTCATAAATATATTTCATAATAAACATGTCCTCATATCTGCTTGAATCACAGCGTGTTATAAACCATTTATTAATATTGATATAAATGCTAACGAGGAGGTTTAACGAGCGTTTCCTGAGTCACTGAACCCAGCAGGCTCTAAAGACCACATTACCCAGGAGCCTCAGCGGCGAGCGGTTCAGTGAGGCAGGAGACGTCCGCGGTAATGAAAATACTTCCTGTCCCAGAGGCTCCGCCCGCCTGTCGGGGCCCCGCGATCGACCGACGGGTTCCCGATCGATCAGCAAGTTCCTGATCGATCAAAAAGGTTCCCGATCGATCGGCAGGTGAACGGCGCGGCGGGCTTCAGGAGCTCGATGAGGCGTTGAGGCGGATCGAGAACCGATCGGGAGAATCGACGTGCGATCAATGAGAGTGTGACGCGGACAGGAAACTGTACAACACCGAAGACATCGACCAAAATAAGAGCTATTTGAGACAGTTCTTTCAAAATAAAAGACCCTCTGGTTGGAGGAGGCTGACGACTACAAGCGGAGCAAGGCGACCGTGTGTGTGTGTGTGTGTGTGTGTGTTTGGGATGACAGATGGTGTGTGTGTGTGTGTATTGGCACAGTGTGATGCCGTCCAAAAGTCCTGATGCCATCATATTCTACCTCCTGTCTCAGAGGACGCTCAGTCTGTCCATCTGCGTGTTTATATCATGTGTGTGTGTGTGTGTGTGTGTGTGTGTGTGTGTGGCTCAGCAGCAGCAGTGTCGCTCTCTCTCTCCTCTCAGACCACGGTGCTGACGGAGGGATCTGATAGGTTGAGCTGGCCGGTGATGTCAGTCGGGTACGGCTGCAGAGAGAGAACAGAGGAAACACACACACATTAATACAACACACATATGCACACACGCACACACGCACACGCACACACACACACACACACACACACACACAGAGAAGCCGACCTCAGAGCCAAGTTGGCTGATGTCTGATCCTGCCTGATTTCTCTCAACATGTTTCTGATTTATGACTTTAAACATGAAGATTTATTGATGACAAAATCGTCTGAAATATTAATGTAAGAACTAATAACACTAAAGCAGCTTTTATTTCTTTCTATTTCTTTCTTTTCTTTTCTTTTCTCCTTTTCTTCTTAACGTAGTTATTATTTTATTTTGCTGTCTCCTTTGATAAATCAATAACATCTGGATGTGTTAGTCTGTGTGTGTCCGCCAGCTGTTGAACAAAGGGGGAAAATAAAATAAAATAAATAAACAAAATAAAACAAAACAAAACAAAATAAAATAAAAATTAAATTAAATTAAAATAAAATAAAATAAAATAAGATAAATCTTTATTTTTACATATGGAAATAACCTCAGTGGAAGCAATAAATAATTAAATATATAGAAATATTTTCACCTTCAACCAGTTAACCATTAATGTCTTGTTGCTACGGTTACATGAGGTCCAACACAGCTTAGCACTAATCTCATTACATTTATATATTTCTCTTTATTTAATAATAACATTATCAATACTATTAAAATCGCCCTTTAATATGAAATAATTTAGATTTAATGTGTCAATATGTAGATATTGTTAATATTTATAATAACATTATTTATGATATAGTAATAATTATTATGTAGTTAAAGTATATTTGATACAAGGATAGGTTCATTATCAATAATAATAATTAATTTCTTATGTTATTTTATTTTATTTTTCTGGTTTCAATATTTGTTTGTAAAACAGAAATTGAATTATAAAATAAGCCTCTCGCTAATAAAAATAAATCTTAAAATTGCTATTAAAATAGCCCTTAAATATAAAATAAATTATATTTAATATTTCAATATGTAGATTTTATTAATAATTCTAATAACATAATTTAGATTTAATATGTATATATGCTGATATTATTAATAATTATAATAACATAATTTAGATTTAGTTTTGGTCCATTTTGCAGTTATCATTCAGATCTCCGTCAGTGAGGAGAATATTAACTATTTATGTAATAAAATAAAATACTGCTGCCGTCATATAACGGTTAAACTGTTTTAGGACATATTTGTGGAAACAGCGTTTAAACCTCGAGCTTCTGAGTGAGCGTTTCCATGGCAGCGGTTGATGAGCGGTTGATCGGTTCATACGATGTCGTACGAAAAGTTATTCCTCATTTTTTCGTCCGTTTTCCTACGAATGTCCGGCATCAATTTCCACACCGGAAGTGGTGAATAAATGGTAATCTGATGCGGATCAAAACAACCGGTCCGAGACCACCACCTCATAGCGGTCTCGGAAGTTTCCAAGCAAAACTAAAACGCAGGCCGCCTGTGTGGCTGTCGGTTGAGATGGACATAGGTAAAGGACAGGTTGACATCAGGGGGAGAGAACAGATTGATTGTTTGACATCTGGGCCGAAGAGAGCAACAGAATCTGATAAATAAAGTCCACAAAAGAGATTCATGCTCACAGTCGATCCCCGGCATCGCAGACTGGCTCTAGGGACGTGGAACGTTCTACCTCTCTGGCGGGGAAGGAACCGGAGGTGGTGCGGGAGGTGGAGCGGTACCAACTAGATATAGTTGGGCTCACCTCCACGCATAGCTCTGGTTCTGGAACCAAACTCCTGGAGAGGAGCTGGACTGTCTCCTATTCCAGAGGCGCCGGGCGAGTGAGAGGATACTCACGAGCCCCCGGCTGCACGCCGCTGTGTTGGAGTTCTCCCCGGAGAACCAGAGGGTCGCCTCTAACAGGAGAACCAGAGGGTCGCCTCTAACAGGAGAACCAGAGGGTCGCCTCTAACAGGAGAACCAGAGGGTCGCCACTAACAGGAGAACCAGAGGGTCGCCTCTAACAGGAGAACCAGAGGGTCGCCTCTAACCGGAGCACCAGAGGGTCGCCTCTAACCGGAGAACCAGAGGGTCGCCTCTAACAGGAGAACCAGAGGGTCGCCTCTAACAGGAGAACCAGAGGGTCACCTCTAACCGGAGCACCAGAGGGTCGCCTCTAACCGGAGAACCAGAGGGTCGCCTCTAACAGGAGAACCAGAGGGTCGCCTCTAACCGGAGCACCAGAGGGTCACCTCTAACCGGAGCACCAGAGGGTCGCCTCTAACAGGAGAACCAGAGGGTCGCCTCTAACAGGAGAACCAGAGGGTCGCCTCTAACAGGAGAACCAGAGGGTCGCCTCTAACCGGAGCACCAGAGGGTCACCTCTAACCGGAGCACCAGAGGGTCGCCTCTAACAGGAGAACCAGAGGGTCGCCTCTAACAGGAGAACCAGAGGGTCGCCTCTAACAGGAGAACCAGAGGGTCGCCTCTAACAGGAGAACCAGAGGGTCGCCTCTAACAGGAGAACCAGAGGGTCGCCTCTAACAGGAGAACCAGAGGGTCACCTCTAACCGGAGCACCAGAGGGTCGCCTCTAACCGGAGAACCAGAGGGTCGCCTCTAACAGGAGAACCAGAGGGTCGCCTCTAACCGGAGCACCAGAGGGTCGCCTCTAACCGGAGCACCAGAGGGTCGCCTCTAACCGGAGCACCAGAGGGTCACCTCTAACAGGAGAACCAGAGGGTCGCCTCTAACAGGAGAACCAGAGGGTCGCCTCTAACAGGAGAACCAGAGGGTCGCCTCTAACAGGAGAACCAGAGGGTCGCCTCTAACAGGAGAACCAGAGGGTCACCTCTAACAGGAGAACCAGAGGGTCACCTCTAACAGGAGAACCAGATGGTCACCTCTAACTGGAGAACCAGGGGGACGTCGTCCGAGACCCGGATTAGAGGAAGAACACGGATGGAGCTTCAGTTTAACTTGAACATTATTCAGTTTCTATTTGTTTGAAGATGTAAAGCTGAAACTATTAGTCCATTAATTGATTGATCAGAAACTGTCTTTTATGTCTCGGTAAACTGGACTTTTGGAGGTTTGGAGCTGTTGATGTTGGACACCTGAAGACATAATGTGACTGGAGGTCCTGATCTGCTCTGGAGGACGGACAGGGGACACTAGAGGTCAAACAGGAAGCTGAACAGGACGTGTGTTTTTCAGTCTAAAGGTCAGTCGTGCTTGCAGAGGAGGACAGAGGCAGTGTGTGTGTAGGACAGCATGTAGTCTGGACACCATTGAAATCCACTGAGAGAGAGAGAGACACTCATATAAAGAGATGAAATGAGTCCTCCACCAACACAGCAGCACCGTCGGGTCCTGAACGCCGTAAACCGGGTCCCCGTTCAGTACCCGACAGTTCTGGTCCCTGAGACGAGACTCCGTCTGGACTCCCTTCACATCAAATAAACAAACAGGGTCTCTGGAGGGACGGGGGGACGCTGTGGACTTAAAAGACATTTGTCACATTTCAGACGTCGGCACTCTTTCAAAAGAGACACTTTCTGAGGACATGTTGAGGCTGAAAGGAAGGAGGTGAAGACGGCGGCGTCCACAAGACGGTCAACACCGTCAACACTGAAGACACAAACAACCACAACTCAGAGACTCTCAGAGACACTGCCGGGGACGCTCTGAAACAGTCACATCGTTCATTAGAGACGTCTTTGTCCTAAAAACGAACACTGAAAATGAGTCAGAGAGTTAGAGGAGACGGACGAAGTCTCCGCTGGACGACCTGCGAGGACGAGAGGAAGAAAGACGTCTCTGAAAAAAGGGTGGGGGGATGTTTCATCAACGGAGACAGTGAGATGGAGGGACAGACAGATGAGAGGACAGGAAGGAGGAGAGGACAGACAGGACAAAGACAGACAACAGGACATACAGGACGGCAACAGAGAGGACAGACAGGACATAAACAACAGGACAGAGAGGACGCAAACAGACAGGACAAAGACAGAGAGGACAGACAGGACGCAAACAGACATGACAGACAGGACACAAACAGAGAGGACAGACAAGACGAAGACAAACAACAGGACACAGAGAGAACAGACCACACAGTCTGACCCTCTTCACTTCTCCTTTGCAAGAGGACAACTTGGAGTGAAAGATAAGACACAAATCCCTGACCTGTCTCTTTGTCTCTCTGTCTGTCTGTCTGTCTGTCTGTCTGTCTGTCTGTCTGTCTGTCTGTCTGTCTGTCTTTCTGTCTCTCTGTCTTTCTGTCTGTCTGTCTGTCTGTCTGTCTGTCTGTCTGTCTTTCTGTCTCTCTGTCTGTCTGTCTGTCTGTCTCTCTGTCTCTCTGTCTGTCTGTCTCTCTGTCTTTCTGTCTGTCTGTCTGTCTGTCTGTCTGTCTGTCTGTCTGTCTGTCTGTCTTTCTGTCTCTCTGTCTGTCTGTCTGTCTGTCTCTCTGTCTCTCTGTCTGTCTGTCTCTCTGTCTTTCTGTCTGTCTGTCTGTCTGTCTGTCTGTCTTTCTGTCTCTCTGTCTGTCTGTCTGTCTGTCTGTCTGTCTGTCTGTCTGTCTGTCTGTCTGTCTTTCTGTCTCTCTGTCTGTCTGTCTTTCTTTCTGTGGGACAGATGACTGATGGAGGGAAGATAAAGAGTTCTGACTGACAGACGGGCGACTATGATGAGTCAGCAAGGAGATGATGGAGCTGGGGAGGAGAGGAGAAGAGGAGGAGGAGGAGGAGAGGAAGAGAGGAGGAGAGGAGGAGGAGGAGAGAGGAGGAGGAGGAGGAGGAGGAGTAGGAGGACGAGGAGGAGGAGAGAGGAGGAGGAGGAGGAGGAGGAGGAGGAGTAGGAGGACGAGGAGGAGGAGAGAGGAGGAGGAGGAGGAGGAGGAGGAGGAGTAGGAGGACGAGGAGGAGGAGAGGAGGAGGAGGACAGGAGGACATGAGGAGGACAGCAGGAGGAGGAGAACAGGAGGAGGACAGGAGGACATGAGGAGGACAGCAGGAGGAGGAGGACAGGAGGACAGGAGGAGGACAGCAGGAGGAGGAGGACAGGAGGACAGGAGGACAGGAGGACATGAGGAGGACAGCAGGAGGAGGAGGACAGGAGGACAGGAGGACAGGAGGAGGACAGCAGGAGGAGGAGGACAGGAGTAGGACAGCAGGAGGAGGAGGACAGGAGGACAGGAGGACAGGAGGAGGACAGCAGGAGGAGGAGGACAGGAGGAGGACAGCAGCAGGAGGAGGAGGAGGAGGTGGTCTTCATCTCCTTACCGTGGCGTCCCCGGAGGCCCTACGGCGTTTGAGGTCGGAGGTCGTAGTGATGGACCTAAAAGAGGACTCAGGCTCTGCTCTAGTTTTCCTATCCTAAAATAAACGATACGAGACGAGGTGGACACAACGTTAACCACGACTACACACAGTACACACAGTACTGTGGACACAACGTTAACCACGACTACACACAGTACACACAGTACTGTGGACACAACGTTAACCACGACTATAATACAATAATATCATGTAGTAGAATACAGCTTAATGTAGTATCATGTAGTATAATGTATAATAATGAAATAATAGTATATATCAAAGTAGTAATAATGTTAATTCAAAATGTTTGTGTGTTTCTATGTGTGTATATTGTGTGTATATTGTGTGTATATTGTGTGTATATTGTGTGTACATTGTGTGTGTGTCCTACAGATTTGTTCCTGTTTCAGATGAAGTGATGTTTCAGTAAAACAGCTTCAGTCTGTTTTACTGCCCACACACACATACACACACACACACACACAATACACAATACACACACACACACACACACACTCACACACACATTATACACACACACACACACACACACACACACACATAACAACATGAGGTTCAGACACACAACACAACAGGAAGTAGATCACAGGAAGCAGAAGGGGACGATGATGATGTCATCAGATCATTATACCAACACTGAGCTGCTATAATGTGACCTCATCGTACAGTGACATCATCCGGTTGACCTTTGACCTGTCACAGTGAACAGGCATGATCAGGGCTGGGGGTCATTATTAAGGTTATTATTATTATTATTATTATTATTATTATTAGGAATCTGGTATTATTCTCACTGTCAACAAATCCCATGTCTCCGTCCTCTCCGTCCAATCAGAGTGACTGATTCTCTGGTCTGTCTCTCAACACGGACCGTTGCTACGTATAACAGACCGTTGATAACGTACAGCTAGCAGGTGATAACGTACAGCTAGCAGGTGATAACGTACAGCTAGCAGGTGATAACGTACAGCTAGCAGGTGATAACGTACAGCTAGCAGGTGATAACGTACAGCTAGCAGGTGATAACGTACAGCTAGCAGGTGATAACGTACAGCTAGCAGGTGATAATGTACAGCTAGCAGGTGATAACGTACAGCTAGCAGGTGATAACGTACAGCTAGCAGTGATAACGTACAGCTAGCAGGTGATAACGTACAGCTAGCAGGTGATAACGTACAGCTAGCAGGTGATAATTTACAGCTAGCAGGTGATAACGTACAGCTAGCAGGTGATAACGTACAGCTAGCAGGTGATAATTTACAGCTAGCAGGTGATAACGTACAGCTAGCAGGTGATAATGTACAGCTAGCAGGTGATAATTTACAGCTAGCAGGTGATAACGTACAGCTAGCAGGTGATAACGTACAGCTAGCAGGTGATAATTTACAGCTAGCAGGTGATAACGTACAGCTAGCAGGTGATAATGTACAGCTAGCAGGTGATAATTTACAGCTAGCAGGTGATAACGTACAGCTAGCAGGTGATAACGTACAGCTATAAGGTGATATAACTTATTCTGCATAGTCATTTTTAGTTTTGGTAATAAGTATATTTTGATGATAATACTTTTGTACATTTACTTTGGTTAGATTTTGAATGCAGGTATTTCTACATGGTGGTATTAGTAGTAGTAGTAGAGTACCTGCAGTTACACATGAAAACAGAGTAGTAATGTGTGCATGCTGCAGTTTGTTGGTGTTGGTGTATAGACGGAGGGCAACGTGATGCAGACAGCTGTAGTGATTAAAATTAAAGTTGCCATGGTTACGTCACGACTCGCCTGCAGTTACCATGTTCACATTCAAATCACTGCAGTGGTTCATCTTCAACATGTTTATCAATATTTAATATGTTGCATGCTTTTATTCATTATTATTATAATTATTATTATTATTATTATTCTATAGTATGTGGATTGACTGTAGGTTTGAGGCTCCACAAGGGACTTGATGATGAGAATATCTGATGTTATGTTAACTGAGTAGCGACACCCAGCCCTGAAACAGAAACACATCCAGTTTAATATGGAAAACAGAATCAATCAATAAGCTTATTGATCATAGTTTCATCCTGAGAGCATCAGACACAGACAGTTCATCACAGAGAGAGAAAACAGAGTCAGAGTCAGAGAGACAGAGCGACCAGAACTGGAAGACTGGGATCAGTGATATATTAATATTATAATGAATTAATTAATAAATAAATTAATAAATAAACATATAAACAAACATATAAATAAATAAATAACACCATGAACGCTGTCGGAGGTCTTCTATCACCAAACATCATTAAACACGTCTTCAGTTATTATATATCACTCTGTTCAGCTGCTGCTAGTCTAAAATACCACCTTAATCCTCCACAATACCACCTTAACCCACCACAATACCACCTTAACCCTCCACAATACCACCTTAACCCACCACAATACCACCTTAACCCTGCACAATACCACCTTAACCCTGCACAATACCACCTTAACCCACCACAATACCACCTTAACCCTGCACAATACCACCTTAACCCACCACAATACCACCTTAACCCTGCACAATACCACCTTAACCCTGCACAATACCACCTTAACCCACCACAATACCACCTTAACCCTGCACAATACCACCTTAACCCTGCATAATACCACCTTAACCCTGCATAATACCACCTTAACCCTGCACAATACCACCTTAACCCACCACAATACCACCTTAACCCTGCACAATACCACCTTAACCCTGCACAATACCACCTTAACCCACCACAATACCACCTTAACCCTGCACAATACCACCTTAACCCTGCATAATACCACCTTAACCCTGCACAATACCACCTTAACCCACCACAATACCACCTTAACCCTGTATAATACCACCTTAACCCTCCGGAATACCTCCAGTATAATAGTATATAATATTTGTAACGTTACGTAGGAGCTGGGGCCGGTGAAGCTAGCATGCTAATGTCATGACGATATCATGCTGATGAGACGCTTAAATTCAAACTAAAAGAATAACACTAAAGAACAAACTGGAGCGACTGGATCACAACGTCTGAAGGAAAAGATGCTAACATGTTTGATGTGATTATCCACACAGAGGGCGAGCTATGCTAACAGCAGCTAGCGAGCTAACGGATGATGTGTACGTGGTATTCTGACCTTTCCTTAAACCAAACAGTTAGCTTAGCATCGCTGCACACGTTGAAGCTGCTCACGGAGCCGTCGCCCAACACAACAGCTCAATGAGCTCTAATGTGAGCAGCTAACGGTAGCGTGTCCGGCTAACTGGCTCGCTATAGAGTAGTAACGGAGCGTTGCTTTCTGTATCCGTCAACGTGTAGTCAACGTGAGTCCGTGACCAGAGAGCTGACGGATCAGTGATCGGTGGACGTCAGAGATCATACCGGTGATGTGGCGAGGAGAGGAAGTGACTCTGAGGCCTGATCACGGACGGGTCCACCTCCTCTGTGTTTCATGTGCTAATCCCGCTCCGCTAACACACAGCTGTTTGAAGTGCTAATCATCCTCCGCTAGCTGCTAGCCTTTAGCGGCTAGTGTTTGAAGTGCTAATCCAGCTGATTATGAATGTGTTTCTGTCAGAGTCCAGCTGCTGACGAGGCTTTCTTCTTCTTCTCCTGTGTGTGATGAGGCGGTCGGGTTGCTCCTCAGCTCCAGACAGACTTTACATGATAATACATATCATCCTCCTCTAAACACCCAGCGTTCCCTTTCTACATCAGGGAGGAGGAGATTCTCTAGTTTCAGCCGTTAGAAATAAAGAAATCTGAATGTTATGTAACTTAATAATCTTATGAAAGATAACGTAACATTACAAGACCCATATCTCACAATGAGGTTAAGATCTTCTCTTTGTGTGTGAGAGGGCTGAATGTGACCCGCTGTGTGTTGGATCGGATGTGTTGTTCAGCTCTGACATGGAGAGCAACAGCAACACTAACGACTAGTGGAGGTCTGTTCAGCACACACACCAACGCTATCATTTATTCATGTCATATTTTAACTTCTGCACGACGTCCTGTTCACATTCTCATTTTGTTTTAACTTATGTGATCTCCTTTTTCTTCTTCTACATATTTAATGAGCGTTGTTGGAGGGAGGCTCTCATCATCAGCTCCTGCTCCTCTGATACTGGAGGAGTCTCTCATCATCAGCTCCTGCTCCTCTGATACTGGAGGAGTCTCTCATCATCAGCTCCTGCTCCTCTGATACTGGAGGAGTCTCTCATCATCAGCTCCTGCTCCTCTGATACTGGAGGAGTCTCTCATCATCAGCTTCTGCTCCTCTGATACTGGAGGAGACTCATCATCAGCTCCTGCTCCTCTGATACTGGAGGAGTCTCTCATCATCAGCTCCTGCTCCTCTGATACTGGAGGAGACTCATCATCAGCTCCTGCTCCTCTGATACTGGAGGAGACTCTCATCAGCTCTTGCTCCTCTGATACTGGAGGAGACTCTCATCAGCTCTTGCTCCTCTGATACTGGAGGAGACTCATCATCAGCTCCTGCTCCTCTGATACTGGAGGAGTCTCTCATCATCAGCTCCTGCTCCTCTGATACTGGAGGAGACTCATCATCAGCTCCTGCTCCTCTGATACTGGAGGAGACTCTCATCAGCTCTTGCTCCTCTGATACTGGAGGAGACTCTCATCAGCTCTTGCTCCTCTGATACTGGAGGAGACTCTCATCAGCTCTTGCTCCTCTGATACTGGAGGAGACTCTCATCAGCTCCTGCTCCTCTGATACTGGAGGAGGCTCTCATCATCAGCTCCTGCTCCTCTGATAGGACAGCTCCTGCTCCTCTGATACTGGAGGAGTCTCTCACCATCAGCTCCTGCTCCTCTGATAGGACAGCTCCTGCTCCTCTGATACTGGAGGAGTCTCTCACCATCAGCTCCTGCTCCTCTGATACTGGAGGAGACTCATCATCAGCTCCTGCTCCTCTGATACTGGAGGAGACTCTCATCAGCTCTTGCTCCTCTGATACTGGAGGAGACTCTCATCAGCTCTTGCTCCTCTGATACTGGAGGAGACTCTCATCAGCTCCTGCTCCTCTGATACTGGAGGAGACTCTCATCAGCTCTTGCTCCTCTGATACTGGAGGAGACTCTCATCAGCTCCTGCTCCTCTGATACTGGAGGAGACTCTCATCATCAGCTCCTGCTCCTCTGATACTGGAGGAGGCTCTCATCATCAGCTCCTGCTCCTCTGATAGGACAGCTCCTGCTCCTCTGATACTGGAGGAGGCTCTCATCATCAGCTCCTGCTCCTCTGATAGGACAGCTCCTTCTCCTCTGATACTGGAGGACAATAAATAACCTGGAACTACTTTCACTTTGTTGAGTTCTGCTCACTACTGAATCCAAACCTATGCTCTCTTACAGTGTAGTACTGTGTAGTACTACAGTGTAGTACTGTGTAGTACTGTGTAGTACTGTGTAGTACTACAGTGTAGTACTGTGTAGTACTGTGTAGTACTGTGTAGTACTCCTCTCGGTGTCCTCGGGGTGTTTCTGTTCTCAGACCAGCAGAAACATTAAAGTTTAATATGAAACACAGAAATGAATTCCTGAGTTGATTCTTCTGTCAGAAGATCTGAGATCAGTGAGACTCATGAATATATAGATCTGTTGTATGTTATATGGGTGTATATATATATATATATATATATATATATAGTGTATTCGGGAGAGAGCAGAACAGCTGAATGTTCTAGATATTCTCACAGTAACACGACAACATTTAAACTTTATGATTCTCCTCAAAACACCAGAATTTAACCTTTCTTTCTCTTTAACCTTTAACCTCTATCCTTTATCCTTTAACCTTTAACCTTTAACCTTTGACCTCTATCCTTTAACCTTAGGTGGTATCCTTGGTGGTATCAGCAGCCTCTGGTCAGTACATTAACAGCCTGATCTCTTGATTTCTAACACGACGGCGGCTGGCGGTTGACGGCAGGGAGTCAGGAGGTTTTGTGGACAGGAAGTGGAGCTGAGACACTGAACCTGGTTTCATTTAACCTCTAACCTTTAACCTTTAACCATCATCCTTTAACCTTTGACCTTTAACCTTTAACCATCATCCTTTAACCTTTGACCTTTAACCTTTAACCATCATCCTTTAACCATCAACTTTTGACCTTTAACCTTTAACCATCATCCTTTAACCTTTAACCTTTAACCATCATCCTTTAACCTTTAACTCGGCCGTGCCACCAGCATCCTGTATCCTGTGAGCCGTAACGACGGGTTCATGGTGATAATCTGTGATCTGTTATTATTATTATTAGAACATCGACATCCAGACGGAGCTTCTTCATCAATAAATACAATATTATTCAATATTATTCATTTCAACATTTTGTTGCTGTGAAGTCAAATAAAATAAAGTTCAATAAAATAATGTGACCAGCAGCAAAGACTAGAACCCAGAGTAGAACCCAACAGAGAGTAGAACCCAGCAGAGAGTAGAACCCAACAGAGAGTAGAACCCAACAGAGAGTAGAACCCAGCAGAGAGTAGAACCCAACAGAGAGTAGAACCCAGCAGAGAGTAGAACCCAGCAAAGAGTAGAACCCAACAGAGAGTAGAACCCAGCAGAGAGTAGAACCCAGCAAAGACTAGAACCCAGAGTAGAACCCAACAGAGAGTAGAACCCAGCAGAGAGTAGAACCCAACAGAGAGTAGAACCCAGCAGAGAGTAGAACCCAGCAAAGAGTAGAACCCAACAGAGAGTAGAACCCAGCAGAGTAGAACCCAGCAAAGAGTAGAACCCAGAGTAGAACCCAACAGAGAGTAGAACCCAACAGAGTAGAACCCAACAGAGAGTAGAACCCAACAGAGAGTAGAACCCAGCAGAGAGTAGAACCCAACACAGAGTAGAACCCAACAGAGAGTAGAACCCAACACAGAGTAGAACCCAGCAGAGAGTAGAACCCAGCAGAGAGTAGAACCCAGAGTAGAACCCAACAGAGAGTAGAACCCAGCAGAGAGTAGAACCCAACAGAGAGTAGAACCCAGCAGAGAGTAGAACCCAACAGAGAGTAGAACCCAACACAGAGTAGAACCCAGCAGAGAGTAGAACCCAGCAGAGATTAGAACCCAGAGTAGAACCCAGAGTAGAACCCAACAGAGAGTAGAACCCAGCAGAGAGTAGAACCCAACAGAGAGTAGAACCCAGCAGAGAGTAGAACCCAGAGTAGAACCCAGCAAGTTCTAATCACTCTACACTGGATGGTACAGAAGAGTACAGTAGAGTACAGTAGAGTTAGAGTAGAGTAAGGTTAGACTAGAGTAGAGTAGAGTACAGTTAGACTAGAGTACAGTACAGTTGAGTACAGTAGAGTAGAGTTAGACTAAAGTACAGTAGAGTACAGTACAGTTGAGTACAGTAGAGTAGAGTTAGACTAAAGTACAGTAGAGTACAGTTAGACTAGAGTACAGTAGAGTACAGTCGAGTTAGAGTAGAGTACAGTAGAGTACAGTACAGTACAGTACAGTAGAGTACAATAAAGTAGAGTACAGTAGATTACAGTAGAGTAGAGTAGAGTTAGACTAGAGTATAGTAGAAAGCGGTAGAGTAAAGTTAGAGTAGAGTACAGTAGAAAACACTAGAGTTGAGTATAGTAGAATACAGGAGAGTACAGTTAAGAGTAGAGTAGATAATAGTAGAGTACAGTTAAGAGTAGAATACAGTAAAAACAGTCAAGTAGATTTAGAGTAGAGTACAGTAGAAAACAGTAGAGTAGATTTAGAGTAGAGTACAGTAGAAAACAGAAGAGTAGAGTTAGTTTACAGTAAAGTAGAAAACAGTAGAGTAAAGTTAGAGTAGAGGACAGTAGAAAACAGTAGAGTAGAGTAGAAAAGAGAAGAGTAGAGTACAGTAGAAAACAGTAGAGTAGAGTAGAAAAGAGAAGAGTAGAGTACAGTAGAAAACAGTAGAGTAGAGTAGAAAAGAGAAGAGTAAAGTTAGAGTAGAGGACAGTAGAAAACACTAGACTACAGTTAGAGTAGAGTAGAGTACAGTAGAAAACAGTAGAGTAGAGTTAGATTTGAAGACAGTAGAAAACAGTAGAGTACGGTTAGAGTAGAGTAGAGTACAGTAGAAAACACTGGACTACAGTTAGAGTAGAATACAGTAAAAACAGTAGAGTGGAGTTAGAGTAGAGTACAGTAAAAAAAACAGCAGAATACAGTAGAGTACAGTCGAGTACAGTAGAATAGAATAGAGTCCGGTACCTGCAGATTCTTCCTCCAGACGTTCACGGCAGCGAAGGCGAGCTGCATCTGTTTCCTGCGAGCGTCTTTGTGGCGTTTGTAAGCGATCTCGATGAAGATGAGGAAGATACCGGCGACGATGCCCCCGGCAACCAGCATGAACACACCTGAGGAAGAGCGCCGCCATCTTTAACGTACATACGGAACCGCACAGTTCACACCTTCACACCTTCACACCTTCACACCTGTCTGACGGACCAGTTCCTACCTGCCATGTTCTCGAAGGTGAGGGTAGCGGGGGCGTTGCTCCTTGAGTCGCACTCCTGGTACCGAACCCACGTCTTGTCCAGATCCTCCATGAAGCCGTTCTCATGAGAGCTGAGTAGAGACAACCAAATGTACCGAGACGTCAATGCACGCCCAGTACGAGTACTTTATAAATATATATATATATATATATATATATACCTACAGACGTAGGCAAAATTGTTGGTACCCTTCCGTTAAAGAAAAAAAAAACCACAATGGTCACTGAAATAACTTGAAACTGACAAAAGTAATAATAAATAAAAATTCACTGAAAATTAACTAATGAAAATCAGATATTGTTTTTGAATTATGGTTCAGCAGAATCATTTAAAAAAACAAACTAATGAAACTGGCCTGGACAAAAATGATGGTACCCTTAACTTAATATTTAGTTGCACAACCTTTTGAGGCAATCACTGCAATCAAGTGATTTCTGTAACTCTCAATGAGACTTCTGCACCTGCCGACAGGTATGTTGGCCCACTCCTCGTGAGCAAACTGCTCCAGCTGTCTCAGGTTTGAAGGGTGCCTTCTCCAGACTGCATGTTTCAGCTCCTTCCACAGATGTTCAATAGGATTTAGATCAGGGCTCATAGAAGGCCACTTCAGAATAGTCCAATGTTTAGTTCTTAGCCATTCTTGGGTGTTTTTAGATGTGTTTTGGGTCATTATCCTGTTTGAGGACCCATGACCTGCAACTGAGACCAAGCTTTCTGACACTGGGCAGCACATTTCACTCCAGAATGCCTTGATAGTCTTGAGATTTCATTGCACCCTGCACAGATTCAAGACACCCTGTGCCAGATGCAGCAAAGCAGCCCCATAACATAACCGAGCCTCCTCCATGTTTCACATTAGGTACAGTGTTCTTTTCTTTGTATGCTTCATCTCTTCGTCTGTGAACATAGAGCTGATGTGACTTGCCAAAAAGCTCCAGTTTTGTCTCATCTGTCCAAAGGACATTCTCCCAGAAGCTTTGTGGCTTGTCAATATGCATTTTGGAAAATTCCAGTCTCGCTTTTTTATGATTTGGTGTCCTCCTCGGTTGTCTTCCATTAAGTCCACTTTGGCTCAAACAGTGACGGATGGTGCGATCTGACACTGATGTACCTTGACCTTGGAGTTCACCTCTAATCTCTTTGGAAGTTGTTCTGGGCTCTTTGGTTACCATTCGTATTATCCGTCTCTTCAATATGTCATCAATTTTCCTCTTGCGGCCACGTCCAGGGAGGTTGGCTACAGTCCCATGGACCTTAAACTTCTGAATAATATGTGCAGCTGTAGTCACAGGAACATCAGGCTGCTTGGAGATGGTCTTATAGCCTTTACCTTTAACATGAAGGTCTATAATGTTCTTTCTGATCTCCTGAGACAACTCTCTCCTTAGCTTTCTGTGGTCCATGTTCAGTGTGGTACACACCATGATACCAAACAGCACAGTGACTACTTTTCACCCTTTAAATAGGCAGACTGACTGATTACAAGTTTGAAGACACCTGTGATGCTAATTACAGGACACACCTTAGTTTAATATGTCCCTATGGTCAAATTATTTTACATCTTTTCTAGGGGTACCATCATTTTTGTCCAGGCCAGTTTCATTAGTTTGTTTTTTAAAATGATTCTGCTGAACCACAATTCAAAAACAATGTCTGATTTTCATTAGTTAATTTTCAGTAAATTTTTATTTATTATCACTTTTGTCAGTTTCAAGTTATTTCAGTGACCATTGTGGGTTTTTCTTTCTTTAACGGAAGGGTACCAACAATTGTGCCTACGTCTGTATATATATATATATATATATATATATATGTACAGGTAAGAGTACTTTATAAATATATATATACAAATATGTACAAGTACGATTACTTTATATCAGGAAGTCGGGTTAAATATGTAAGAGTAAGAGGGTATGGGTGAGGTAGGACCAAGATACCAGCAGGGTATCATAAGGGTATCAACAGGTATCAGAATGGCTGGGTATCATATGATATTAGCAGGGTGTCAGGTATCTGTAGATCGTCATCAGGGTGTTTCTACCTGAGAATAGCCAGAGAAACGTTCTGTTTCCACGGACTGTCTTTCCTCATTCCGATCCCAAATCCGGAGCGAAAGAAAAGCTCTCCTGTCGTCACCAGATCGCACTTCTGTGACGCCTCGAACTCCAACACAGCGCTATCCCAGATGAAGGCATGAAGCTTACTGCAGGAAGAGGGGGGGGGGTTAGGTACTGGTTAGGACTACACCAGTCTACAGTATAGTACCATCAGGTACTGGTTAGGACTACACCAGTCTACAGTATAGTACCATCAGGTACTGGTTAGGACTACAGTCTACAGTATAGTACCATCAGGTACTGGTTAGGACTACAACAGTCTACAGTATATCACACCACTAACTAACTGACTGTATAAGAGCCTACTTGTCTCTGACGGCCTGGATGGCCTCAGCGGCGCTCTCGTAGTTGTGCTTCTCCATGTGCCGGTACATGGTGCTCAGCTCCACCTGCCGTCTGAAGTAGATATCCACCGAACTCTGCTTCACTGTGGCGTAGATGAACTTATCTGATGGGTTACGCAGCTAAAAACAACAGAGTACAGCACAGGAGACAAATAATCAACCATCTGTACAACGTTTCACTCAAAGATACATACAAAAAACTGGATACAGCGACGGAGGCTCCCGTTCATTCCTATGAATGTTACTCAGTGACGCATGAAGCTGGCTCGACTTCCGAGTGGAAAAGTACCCTGATCATCTGGCGATCTCCTGCAGAAAGTACCCTGATCACGTAGCGATCTTCGGCATAAAGTACCCGGATCATCTGTCAATCTTCTGAATAACGTACCCAGATCATCCGTCAATCTTCTGAATAACGTACCCGGATCATCTGTCAATCTTCTGAATAACGTACCCGGATCATCCGTCAATCTTCTGAATAACGTACCCGGATCATCTGTCAATCTTCTGAATAACGTACCCGGATCATCCGTCAATCTTCTGAATAACGTACCCGGATCATCCGTCAATCTTCTGAATAACGTACCCGGATCATCCGTCAATCTTCTGAATAACGTACCCGGATCATCTGTCAATCTTCTGAATAACGTACCCGGATCATCCGTCAATCTTCTGAATAACGTACCCGGATCATCTGTCAATCTTCTGAATAACGTACCCGGATCATCCGTCAATCTTCTGAATAACGTACCCGGATCATCTGTCAATCTTCTGAATAACGTACCCGGATCATCCGTCAATCTTCTGAATAACGTACCCGGATCATCTGTCAATCTTCTGAATAACGTACCCGGATCATCCGTCAATCTTCTGAATAACGTACCCGGATCATCTGTCAATCTTCTGAATAACGTACCCGGATCATCCGTCAATCTTCTGAATAACGTACCCGGATCATCCGTCAATCTTCTGAATAACGTACCCGGATCATCCATCAATCTTCTGAATAACGTACCCGGATCATCCATCAATCTTCTGAATAACGTACCCGGATCATCCGTCAATCTTCTGAATAACGTACCCGGATCATCCGTCAATCTTCTGAATAACGTACCCGGATCATCCATCAATCTTCTGAATAACGTACCCGGATCATCCATCAATCTTCTGAATAACGTACCCGGATCATCCATCAATCTTCCGTATAAAGTTAAAATGTCTCTGTGATGGTCAAAGTGCTTTATAAATACATTTGACTTGATAACAGTGGAGACATAAAAGATGAAACCCTTCTGAAAGGTGATAATAACACTAATAGTGATGTAATGGAACAGATGACGGTGGGCGTCTCACCCTGGGGTCGTTGATGCCAGTGATGCGCTCCTCAGGCCGGTCCAACACAAGGAAGGCTGCCAGGTTGGCAGTATAGGACGCTACTATGATCATAGCGAAACCTGCCCACACCATACCCAGAATCCTCGCTGAGAAACTCCTGGGAGCTCCTGCACACAGACAGAGAGACAGACAGACAGACAGACAGACAGACAGACAGACAGACAGACAGACAGACAGACAGACAGATGTTATTACAGTAGGAGGGACTGCAGGACAGGAAGTGACGGGTGAGAGGAGCACCAACCTTCTCCTATCCCAGAGTTCAACAGTACTCCCCATGAGAACCACATGGCGGAGGACAGGGTGAGGGCGTCTTCTTCTTCTTCTTCACTGTTCACTTTAAACCTTCCAAACGGGCTGCAGACGCACACATTTCATTATATATCACGTTATTTACTGTCATTTATTGTATTACACTGTACACTATACTGGTGTATACTGGTGTATACTGGTGTATACTGGTGTATATTGGTGTATACTGGTGTATAATGGGGTATAATGGGGTATAATGGTGTATACTGGTGTATATTGGTGTATACTGGTGTATAATGGGGAATAATGCGGTATAATGGTGTATTCTGGTGTATAATGTTGTATACTGGTGTATAATGGTGTATAATGGTGTATAATGGTGTATAATGGGGTATACTGGTGTATAATGGTGTATACTGGTGAATAATGGGGTATACCGGTGTATACCGGTGTATAATGGGGTATACTGATGTATACTGGTGTATACTGGTGTATAATGGTGTAAAATGGTGTATACTGGTGTATAATGGTGTTTACCGGTGTATACCGGTGTATAATGGTGTATAATGTTGTATACTGGTGTATAATGGTGTATACTTGTGTATAATGATGTATAATGGTGTATAATGTTGTATAATGGTGTATAATGGTGTATAATGTTGTATACTGGTATATAATGGTGTATAATGATGTATAATGGTGTATACTGGTGTATAATGGTGTATAATGTTGTATACTGGTGTATGATGGTGTATAATGGTGTATAATGGTGTATAATGGTGTATAATGGTGTATAATGTTGTATACTGGTGTATAATGGTGTATACTGGTGTATACTGGTGTATAATGTTGTATGCTGGTGTATGATGGTGTATAATGGTGTATAATGGTGTATAATGGTGTATACTGGTGTATACTGGTGTATAATGGTGTATAATGGTGTATACTGGTGTATATTGGTGTATAATGGTGCAAATGATGTATACTGGTGTGTAATGGTGTGTACTGGTGTGTACTGGTGTGTAATGTTGTATACTGGTGTGTAATGGTGTATAATGGTGTATAATGGTGCAAATGATGTATACTGGTGTATAATGTTGTATACTGGTGTATAATGGTGTATACTGGTGTATACTGGTGTATAATGGTGCAAATGATGTATACTGGTGTATACTGGTGTATAATGGTGTATACTGGTGTATAATGGTGTATACTGGTATATAATGGTGTATAATGGTGTATACTGGTGTATAATGGTGTATACTGGTGTATACTGGTGTATACTGGTGTATACTGGTGTATGAGGAGGTGTGGTTACCTGAACCGGTCTAATAGGTAAAGCATCACTGCCACCACGTGGACCGACAGACCGACTAACAGCCACAGTGTGCTCTGGAACGGCTGCATGAATGAATCCAGAGTGCTGCGAGGGATTTCCTAAACACACACCAACACATTACATCATCATCAGCTATCATCAGAACATCAGAACATCTGTACTGATCCATCACATATGTGACATAGTGAACATCTGGTTTCTGCTCCCTCTTTATATCCTGTTCATTTACAGTCTGACTCCAGAATGAATCCAGAACCACTGAGGTGATGAAAGGAGAGAGGCCGTGATGTTTCTGTAGCTGAACACCATCAGTAACAGCTGATGAACGGAGGCTCCTGATCTGAACCGGGTCGATGGGAACTATCGACCTGCTGCTGGCTGTGAACTGGGTCAGTCTGCCCTAAAACATCCCAGAATACCCTTCAGAGCAGAGACTGATGCTGGGACTCTTTCTGCTCTGCTGTGTTGGTTTAAACCTTTTTAAAACCTGGAACCTGGTTCTGCTCAGAACCTCAACTTCCATCCTTTATCTGTAACCGCATACCTTCTTGACGAGGATAGTGAGCCCCTGACCCTGACCCTGACCCAGACCCTGACCCTGACCCTGACCTAGACCCAGTGAACCCCTCCGGTACCTTCTGGACGAGGATGGTGAGCCCCTGACCCTGACCCTGACCCAGACCCAGTGAATCCCTCCGGTACCTTCTGGACGAGGATGGTGAGCCCCTGACCCTGACCCCGACCCAGACCCAGTGAATCCCTCCGGTACCTTCTTGACGAGGATGGTGAGCCCCTGACCTTGACCCAGACCCTGACCCTGACCCAGAGAACCCCTCCGGTACCTTCTTGACGAGGATAGTGAGCCCCTTACCCTGACCCAGACCCTGACCCTGACCCTGACCCTGACCCAGAGAACCCCTCCGGTACCTTCTTGACGAGGATACTGAGCCCCTTACCCTGACCCAGACCCTGACCCAGACCCAGACCCAGAGAACCCCTCCGGTGCCTTCTTGACGAGGATAGTGAGCCCCTGACCCTGACCCTGACCCTGACCCTGACCCAGACCCAGAGAACCCCTCCGGTACCTTCTTGACGAGGATAGTGAGCCCCTGACCCTGACCCAGTGAGCCCCTCCGGTACCTTCTGGACGAGGATGGTGAGCCCCTGACCCTGACCCTGACCCTGACCCTGACCCTGACCCTGACCCTGACCCTGACCCTGACCCTGACCCTGACCCAGACCCAGACCCAGTGAGCCCCTCCGGTACCTTCTTGACGAGGATAGTGAGCCCCTGGTACTTGAAGGGTTTGGAGAACTCGATGTACTGAGCGCGCTCGTTGTTGATGGTGAGAGGAGCTACAATCATGTCGGCTAGACCTCCCAGCAGCTCCCCCATCATCCCATTCCACTCCTTCTTGTTGCTGTTGTTTACCTGCAGGAGGAGAGGAGGAGAGAGAGAGGAGGAGGAGGAGGAGCAGGAGGAGGAGAGGAGGAGGAGAGGAGGAGAGAGAGAGGAGGAGAGGA
>JAUPFX010000006.1:934748-1017248 GCA_036937225.1 Sebastes paucispinis | reverse complement strand
AGTGGACTGATGGAGTATCTGGGTCACTCAGAGAGGACAGGACGAGTGACAGCCAGCTCCATTAGCCCAGTTACTGAAGCTGAATCCAGATCAGATCAGTGAAGCGTCTCCGTCCTCGTCTCAGGCTGGAGACGAGTCCGTCCTGATCTCAGTGGACAGCACTGAGACCCGGTCCTGAGACCAGAGCCTGAGGGGACAACACCAACACCAACACCAACTCTCTACTCTCAGTCCATGTCTTTAAACCAGGGCTGTAGAGGTTAACGTGATGATAACACGTCACAATCTTTGAATCAGGATTAATCCCACGTTGTTGTATCTGTTCATAAGGAACCTTAAAGGAGATCAGTCCAGTATTTAATCCTCTTATCAACATGGGAGTGGACTAATATGCTGCTTTATGCAAATGTATGTTTATTATTGGAAATCAATGAACACAAAACAATAACAGATATTAGCTAGAGCTAAAGTTTACTAATGAAAACACTGACAGGATAATGCCGTTAGCATCCCTCATAGAAGCTACTGGGAACATCTAGCTAACGTTCACTATAGAAAACAATGAGAAGCTTTAAAACCGAGTCCGCTACAACCGAAAAACCACAAGTTGCATTAATGTGTTAAAGAAATTAGTGGCGTTAAAATGAATGTGCGTTAAGGTGTTATTATCACGTTAACTGTGAGACTGAGGACGCCTCGTCTGTTGTCGTTATAATGCAACACGCTCTCCAGTGAGTCATCCCGTCTAGAACAGTCAACTCATTATTCAGCTGAAACATGAAGGCAGAGTCACGGTACGTGTCCACAGGGGCGTTTTTTATAGCGAGGGGACGCGACGCTTCCCAGCATTGGACGCTTGGTGTGCTGTCCCTAGAAACAAGGCTCCTGATTGGACGAACGCTTTCCCGCTGTTGGCTGCTGCTCCCAGCTTTCAAACCGGAACCAGTATGGAGACTCGTTTGGAAACTTTCTTCTCTTATGTCACGTAAATAGTTCACTGAGATGTGTTTCTGAGGAGAGAAATAATCCATGTTGATGAATCTGTCTTTATTTAGATCAACAACGTTTATTTTAAAAGATCCTCGGGAGTTTGGAGAGGCGGCGAGTCGCATCGGACGCCCGTGATTTACATAAAGTAGACGAGCCCTCAACTTTATGCAAATGAGGAGCGGGCGTCGTGACGCCCAGTCTCTCGAATCGCGACGCCACACTACCAGAATGCATTGCGCGGCTGCTTACATAGACAATGAATGGGGAGCGTGGAAAGCACGGAGCCTGTGGACATGTAACCATTAGACCTCTAACGTCACATTAAAGTGTATCCTGTCAGTTGATCAGAGCTTTAGTGATCAATACCTCATTATTTATCAGCCCAGCTACAAGAAAACTCATTACCACAAATTGATTGCTCTATATTGAACCTGGACCGGTTGACCTCTGACCTCTGGTACTGACCGTTTGAAGAGCGGCCCGGTCCTCCAGATGTTGGTGTTGCCCACGCAACCCCGCGGAGGCTCCGTGATGTTCTCCTTCTCAAACAGCTCCTGCAGAGACTGGGCCACCACCGCCACGGCGTCCGCGATGTGGGCCGACTCGTTCTTACCGTTAATCAGCTGGAGGCCCAGCAGGCCTGCACCACACGTAGCACGCACACACACACACGCAACACACACACATTCACATGCACGCACACACACACAGAAGAGAGAGGTTAGACACACACACACAGCAGGAAGCTAAATGAGCTGCAGACTGAGAACTGCCCTCGTTCACACAGATAATTAAACCACACACACTTTAATTAACCTTAACGATGTAACTACAGGAGTGCTTCAGTGTGACACACACACACACACACACACACACACACACACACACACACACACTCTCTCAGGGCTTCAGGCATCAGGTCAGTGTTCAGTACCACCAAACTGCATGCTGGGAGTTCACTCTGAGAATCACAGCCGTTTGTCTCAGGACAGAAAAAGCTTCACTGAGACGTTATGAACTGTCTGCTGCTGTTCTCCAGCAGAACCTCGTCACACTGCAACCAAACGTCTTTACATCTGCCTCCAACATCTGCCTCCAACATCTGCCTCCAGCTGCTGGCTAGCACTGTTAGCATCCCCCACAGACACTACTGGAACATCTAGCTAGCACTGTTAGCATCCCCCACAGACACTACTGGAACATCTAGCTAGCACTGTTAGCATCCCCCACAGACACTACTGGAACATCTAGCTAGCACTGTTAGCATCCCCCACAGACACTACTGGAACATCTAGCTAACACTGTTAGCATCCCCCACAGACACTACTGGAACATCTAGCTAACACTGTTAGCATCCCCCACAGACACTACTGGAACATCTAGCTAACACTGTTAGCATCCCCCACAGACACTACTGGAACATCTAGCTAGCACTGTTAGCATCCCCCACAGACACTACTGGAACATCTAGCTAACACTGTTAGCATCCCCCACAGACACTACTGGAACATCTAGCTAGCACTGTTAGCATCCCCCACAGACACTACTGGAACATCTAGCTAGCACTGTTAGCATCCCCCACAGACACTACTGGAACATCTAGCTAGCACTGTTAGCATCCCCCACAGACACTACTGGAACATCTAGCTAACACTGTTAGCATCCCCCACAGACACTACTGGAACATCTAGCTAACACTGTTAGCATCCCCCACAGACACTACTGGAACATCTAGCTAGCACTGTTAGCATCCCCCACAGACACTACTGGGAACATCTAGCTAACACTGTTAGCATCCCCCACAGACACTACTGGAACATCTAGCTAGCACTGTTAGCATCCCCCACAGACACTACTGGAACATCTAGCTAACACTGTTAGCATCCCCCACAGACACTACTGGAACATCTAGCTAACACTGTTAGCATCCCCCACA
The DNA here is from genome assembly GCA_036937225.1 of Sebastes paucispinis. Taxonomy (NCBI): domain Eukaryota; kingdom Metazoa; phylum Chordata; class Actinopteri; order Perciformes; family Sebastidae; genus Sebastes; species Sebastes paucispinis. Next base: position 1,014,322 of record JAUPFX010000006.1, on the reverse strand, counting down.
GACACTACTGGAACATCTAGCTAGCACTGTTAGCATCCCCCACAGACACTACTGGGAACATCTAGCTAGCACTGTTAGCATCCCCCACAGACACTACTGGAACATCTAGCTAGCACTGTTAGCATCCCCCACAGACACTACTGGAAAATCTAGCTAGCACTGTTAGCATCCCCCACAGACACTACTGGAACATCTAGCTAGCACTGTTAGCATCCCCCACAGACACTACTGGGAACATCTAGCTAGCACTGTTAGCATCCCCCACAGACACTACTGGAACATCTAGCTAGCACTGTTAGCATCCCCCACAGACACTACTGGAAAATCTAGCTAGCACTGTTAGCATCCCCCACAGACACTACTGGAACATCTAGCTAGCACTGTTAGCATCCCCCACAGACACTACTGGAACATCTAGCTAACACTGTTACGTTAAGGGTTTTATTACAATTTTCTACACGTTTTTTAACGTTTAATAATGAAACTACTAGCTAGTGCTGTTAGCACATTAGCTAACTCGTACTCGTAATGTAAAGTTAGCTAATATTTGTTTCTGAAACTACCAGGTTCAACAAGCTAACGTCCTCTCCTGGACCCGCTGAGCAGCTAACGTAAAGAACAGCTAGCTAACATGCTAACTGAAGGCTAACTATGGAGCTCTGGAGATGTAGATGGAATGCTAACAGTGAGGATGCTAACAGTGCTAACAGTGAGGATGCTAACAGTGCTAACAGTGAGGATGCTAACAGTGCTAACAGTGAGGATGCTAACAGTGCTAACAGTGAGGATGCTAACAGTGCTAACAGTGAGGATGCTAACAGTGCTAGCAGACTGGAGTTCCGTTAGCTGAAGCACCAGATGCAGAAACTGTTTCTTCATAATGTGACTAAAGTGTCTGGTGAAGAAAAACAACATCAAGATCCATGATGTCACAGAGCTGCTTCACAGGTTTCTTTATAGGGAACCGTTTCAGAACCAGACCCGGGGAGGGGGGGGGGGGTGGACACAATAACAGGAACACTGATAGCTAATACAGTCCAACCCAACAGGCCCGGCAGCAGCAAACGGCTCTGAGGACCTCAGGTCCATCTGAGAGGCTGGAGACGTGTCCTCCTTGTGTCCTCCTTGTGTTCTTGTGTTGGGTTCTATTATTATACTTTATGTTATTCTGTCCATCAGCTGTTCACAAGACAACCTTGAAAAGTCTTTAAAAACCTGGAAGAAGTTCTGGAGGGTTGAATGTTGGTCCCATAGACGTATATGTATATATATATATATATATATATACAGACGTAGGCACAATTGTTGGTACCCTTCCGTTAAAGAAAGAAAAACCCACAATGGTCACTGAAATAACTTGAAACTGACAAAAGTAATAATAAATAAAACTTTACTGAAAATTAACTAATGAAAATCAGATATTGTTTTTGAATTGTGGTTCAGCAGAATCATTTTAAAAAACAAACTAATGAAACTGGCCTGGACAAAAATGATGGTAGCCCTAGAAAAGATGTAAAATAATTTGACCATAGGGACATGTTAAACTAAGGTGTGTCCTGTAATTAGCATCACAGGTGTCTTCAAACTTGTAATCAGTCAGTCTGCCTATTTAAAGGGTGAAAAGTAGTCACTGTGCTGTTTGGTATCATGGTGTGTACCACACTGAACGTGGACCACAGAAAGCTAAGGAGAGAGTTGTCTCAGGAGATCAGAAAGAACATTATAGACCTTCATGTTAAAGGTAAAGGCTATAAGACCATCTCCAAGCAGCTTGATGTTCCTGTGACTACAGCTGCACATATTATTCAGAAGTTTAAGGTCCATGGGACTGTAGCCTACCTCCCTGGACGTGGCCGCAAGAGGAAAATTGATGACATATTGAAGAGACGGATAATACGAATGGTAACCAAAGAGCCCAGAACAACTTCCAAAGAGATTAGAGGTGAACTCCAAGGTCAAGGTACATCAGTGTCAGATCGCACCATCCGTCACTGTTTGAGCCAAAGTGGACTTAATGGAAGACAACCGAGGAGGACGCCAAATCATAAAAAAGCGAGACTGGAATTTTCCAAAATGCATATTGACAAGCCACAAAGCTTCTGGGAGAATGTCCTTTGGACAGATGAGACAAAACTGGAGCTTTTTGGCAAGTCACATCAGCTCTATGTTCACAGACGAAGAGATGAAGCATCCAAAGAAAAGAACACTGTACCTAATGTGAAACATGGAGGAGGCTCGGTTATGTTATGGGGCTGCTTTGCTGCATCTGGCACAGGGTGTCTTGAATCTGTGCAGGGTGCAATGAAATCTCAAGACTATCAAGGCATTCTGGAGCGAAATGTGCTGCCCAGTGTCAGAAAGCTTGGTCTCAGTCGCAGGTCATGGGTCCTCAAACAGGATAATGACCCAAAACACATCTAAAAACACCCAAGAATGGCTAAGAACTAAACATTGGACTATTCTGAAGTGGCCTTCTATGAGCCCTGATCTAAATCCTATTGAACATCTGTGGAAGGAGCTGAAACATGCAGTCTGGAGAAGGCACCCTTCAAACCTGAGACAGCTGGAGCAGTTTGCTCACGAGGAGTGGGCCAACATACCTGTGGACAGGTGCAGAAGTCTCATTGAGAGTTACAGAAATCACTTGATTGCAGTGATTGCCTCAAAAGGTTGTGCAACAAAATATTAAGTTAAGAGTACCATCATTTTTGTCTAGGCCAGTTTCATTAGTTTGTTTTTTTAAATGATTCTGCTGAACCATAATTCAAAAACAATATCTGATTTTCATTAGTTCATTTTCAGTGATTTTTTATTTATTATTACTTTTGTCAGTTTCAAGTTATTTCAGTGACCATTGTGGGTTTTTCTTTCTTTAAGGGAAGGGTACCAACAATTTTGCCTACGTCTGTATATATATATACAGTAAACATAGACACCACACTGACTTCTGGATCGTACGTCAACGTGGCTGCCATATTGGACCAGGCAAGACTGGCCTGCTAACGTAACATCACATAAGAGCTAGCTAACGTTCCTTATTAATAGCTAATCAATATCAGCTAATGTTATCTTATTAATGTTCATATCTAACATGATATCGTGTTTAAAACATGAAATGTACGATACGTATTAAAAACGTGGTGAACTTGTTTAACAACTACACTATTAGATTATTGTGTTTTTATAATTGCTGTATATATACAGTATGAAGTTCTGGTTTGTAAGAAAGTTATAATAATTGATGTTAAATTCTTGTATATGAGTGAAAATAAGAATCATTTCATTCATTCATCCTCAGTTTCATATGAACATCTCGTATAAAAACTCGGCATTGGTGTGAAAAGAACTGAGGACAAACATCCTGAACTCAAGGTCCACTGTGCGAGATGTCTTCTGGAGCTTTCTGCCACATCTTGTTGCCTTCATCAGCGTTCAACAGCACGTGGCTGAAAGCTCTGCAGTAAATCTAGTAAGTGGACCTTGAGTTAAGAGTGAAGAATAAACGAGTTCAACCTAAACGTAGAGCCTAGAGGAGGAGAGGTCACGGGATCAGCCTCCTGGTTCAGGACTGGATTAAACGGTCGCCTCCTCTCTGGATCAGAGCTGAAACATGAACGTCAACGCTGGAACCAGGCGGGAGGCAGCTCAACGCTGGAACGCCACGACAACACGACTTCCATCTGAAACGGTTTCCCTAGAGAGGAACCTGAACCTCCTCCAACAGAGACCAAACAGCTGAGGAGCATTTTCAGAGTGCAGTCCTGCTACACCTTCAACAACATGATGGATCACTTTTTGACACATCTGGAGTTTGGGGCTCGGGAGGGGGGGGAGATGGGGTCGGGGGGGAGGGGGGGGAGCAGGGATGTGTAGAAAAATGACACATCATATCTAAGAGTGCAGCAGCTGGCTGGTGAGGATGTCTTCTGAAACAAAAAGCCACGGCAACAGAGCGGGGCGCCGATTACCCAGCAGCCAGGGGGACGCACCAAACGCTGCCAACGCGTACGGGACCAGGTTGAGATCTAATCTGGTATCAGGTCCACAGGAGGTCAAAGGTCACCTCAGCAGATTTAAATTTAGGATCATGGAGGATCTGATGGGGCACTACGTGGCCAGAAGTATGTGAACAGCTGGTCCTCTGTGACGGTGTCACATGTTCATCAATGTGCTGGTTTCGTCCGGAATCCCACACTAACGTGTTATTTAATATGCCGAAACAATTAGTATGTCCCAAACCTCAGTATGAAACTATAAATATCCCACAATGCAATGCGGTAGTGACGACAACGTTCATAACAGATGTTGACGGACAGCTCTGTGACGTCAATAACACTTTCATTTAATTGTCAGTATAAATTTACACTTAAGCTAGGTGTAATATATATTTTAAATTAATTCAGACAAACCGTCGTTTTGGTCACATGAGGTTGGTTATGACTTTATTCTCGTAATGTCACGACTTTTTCTCATAAAGTTATGACTACTCTCGTAATGTCACGACATTTTCTCGTAAAGTTATGACTTTACTCTCGTAATGTCACGACTTTTTCTCATAAAGTTATGACTTTACTCTCGTAATGTCACGACTTTTTCTCGTAAAGTTATGACTTTATTCTCGTAAAGTTACGACTTTATTCTCGTAAAGTTATGACTTTATTCTTGTAATGTCACGACTTTTTTTCTCGTAAAGTTATGACTTTATTCTCGGAATGTCACGACTTTTTCTTGTAAAGTTATGACTTTATTCTCGGAATATTACGTCTTTTTTTTCTCATAAAGTTAGCACAGTGTGATATTCGGACGTAGCCCTGGTCTAACAGCCTGATCACACATATTGGGGATCAGGTCTGGGTCTCAATGGGAGGTCCGGTTCCTCCCAGAGGTGCTGGTTGGGGTTGAGGGTTCAGGGTTCTGGGAGAACCGGTTCTTAACGGAGCTGCTCTGTGTCCACATACTTCTGGCCGTTATAGCGTAGCTCTGTTTACATCACGTGGTCGTCTGGCTGACTGAGTGATCAGCTGACTCAATAAGCCCCGCCCCCTCCCTGGCCAGGCGGGCTCCATGTTGCAGTGGGCGGGGCCACTATTGGCCAATGGCAAAGGGCAAAAGCATCAAGCAGGAAACAGGAAGCAGAGGCGGCATCTTACCAGTGTTTGTGCACGTCACGGTAACCGTAGTGACACTAGCTGTTTATCAAACACCCCCCCACACCCCCCCCCCACACCCCCAACACCCCCCCATCGACCCTGAATACCTCCCCCCTTCCCCCCACCATGTTATAGTGTACTGTGTAACGGGCAGACGGGCGGGCGGACGACACACACTATAGAAAATGAAACAAACAAAAAGATGTTAGACACATTTAAAGCCACACAGTTACAATGAGCCAGAACAGAAGAAAACAGCGGTTAGGAACCTTTAAACATGTCGCCTCGTTTGCTCTGTTTAGATGTTTAAACGTTCAACCAGCAGTTAGAAGAAACCAGAGAGAGAAACACACCAGGACGCTGAGAAGCTAAAGAGTTAGCTTCCTTCATCAGAGACCTACAGCACTACCAACAGAGAGACAGAGAGAGAGACAGAGAGAGAGAGAGAGAGACGGAGCAGCCGTGGCTCCATCCAATCAGTCATTGATTCACTCATTGATTAGTGATCAGTCGTCTACATGCTCGCCTGAGGTTGTTTTCTTACATATTAATCACCTAGCAACACCTCACTAATCACCTGGCAACACCTCAATAATCACCTAACAACACCCTAGCAACCACCTAGCAACACCTCACTAATCACCTAACAACACCCTAGCAATCACCTAGCAACACCTCACTAATCACCTAACAACACCCTAGCACCCACCTAGCAACACCTCACTAATCACCAGGCAACACCTCATCAATCACGTAAAAACACCCCAGCAACCACCTAGCAACACCTCACTAATCACCTAACAACACCCTAGCAACCACCTAGAAACCACCTAGCAACACCTCACTAATCACCTAACAACACCCCAGCAACCACCTAAAAACCACCTAGCAACACCTCACTAATCACCTAAAAACACCCCAGCAACCACCTAGCAACACCTCACTAATCACCTAACAACACCCTAGCAATCACCTAGCAACACCTCACTAATCACCTAACAACACCCTAGCAACCACCTAGCAACACCTCACTAATCACCGGGCAACACCTCATCAATCACGTAAAAACACCCCAGCAACCACCTAGCAACACCTCACTAATCACCTAACAACACCCTAGCAACCACCTAGAAACCACCTAGCAACACCTCACTAATCACCTAACAACACCCCAGCAACCACCTAAAAACCACCTAGCAACACCTCACTAATCACCTAAAAACACCCCAGCAACCACCTAGCAACACCTCACTAATCACCTAACAACACCCTAGCAATCACCTAGCAACACCTCACTAATCACCTAACAACACCCTAGCAACCACCTAGAAACCACCTAGCAACACCTCACTAATCACCTAACAACACCCCAGCAACCACCTAGAAACCACCTAGCAACACCTCACTAATCACCTAACAACACCCTAGCAACCACCTAGAAACCACCTAGCAACACCTCACTAATCACCTAACAACACCCTAGCAACCACCTAGAAACCACCTAGCAACACCTCACTAATCACCTAACAACACCCTAGTAACCAGACAATAATAATAATGATGCTTCCTGTTCACTGACCACGTTAACGTGCACACTAATGTCACACTATTATAGTGAGAGTGATGTAAACAGCATGTCCAGAAGAAGTCATGTGATCTGCTGATATTATTCAGGTTCTAGCAGTGTTCTGTCTACAGAACATTCACTAGATAAGTCTCAATCAGGGTTTTTACTGCAGTTTACGACAGTTTACGGCGTCAGAGTCTGTTCTCGTACATCACCGTAAAAAGAATAGCGTGAGGAGCCCAGCTATGTGACAATGAGGGTTTAACAACACGGAGCAACATGACTGCAGCTGGAAGAAGAGGGAAGTTAACGTTATTTAAAGGCCGTAGCCGTAGGACGTACGTCATCGGGATTTACTTAAATGTACAAATAAAGGCAGAAGAAAGTTCAGACATATGTCAGAAAAAAATGCCAAAGAAAGGCAGAAAAAGGCTCAAAAATGTTCAAAAGAAATGGCCTAAAAATGTCTGGAAACAAAGTCCCGAAAATGTCAGAAAAGGCTGAATAATTTCCAAAAATGTCAGCAAAAAAGGCTGAAAATTGTCCCAAAAAAAGCCTAAAAATGTCCAAAAATCTCTGTCAAAAAGGCAAAAGAAAGTTCAGACATATGTCAGAAAAAAGCAGAAATGTGTCCAAAAACTGTTCAAAAAAAGGCCAAAGAAAGGCAGAATAATGTCCCAAAAATGTCCAAAAACAAAAAGGCTGTATAACGTCAGAAAAAAGGCTGAAAAATGTCTGAAGTAATGTAAACAGGAACATTAGTGGAATATTAATTTTCATCAGCCATGTAAACAGAATAGTAGGAATATTATCTTTTTAGGAATAAGAGAAAATACATGTAATATTTAGTGCATGTAAACGTAGTCAGAGTGAAACCTCTGGATCCGTCCCTTCGTCTCTACTGACCAATAATCCCTCTGATAACGGGACTGGAGATTAATCAGAAATACAGATTTAATGAGCACAGAACAGATTATTGTTTGTTCTGATGAAATGATGATAAATCCTCCACAAAATATAATTTATGTTCTTGCAAAAACTCTTTCTGTTCTCACAAACTGAATCCATAACTACCTCCAGCATTCAAATTATGTCTTAGTTTATAGACTGATTTCTATTGATATTAAGATCGATACAGAATACAGGACATCATTTAATATCACCCATTAATCAATATATTACTAAATACAAATAGAAACTCTTCTCTTCCTTTCTTTCAGTTATTCTCTATCTATTAAACACATTCTAGCATTAAGTAAACCCTCAACACCTGATACAACACAGCTACCACCTATTAACAGCACAACAACACCATACCAACCACATGGTGTTACCATAGATACCAGCCCGTAAACATCTGGCAGCATCAAACACCTGCTAACGAATATTTAACTCTTTATTTTCAACGTTAAAAAACTGCTGGAAATCTGATTTTTTTTTAAAAACCTAAAAAGAGAAGAAGTGTAGAGCAGCTTCGTCTCTTCTTTTGTAGTTTTATAGTTTCTTTAATTACTGTGAGTGTCTGCAGCTGACCCCCCCTCCTCCCATCGATGGCAGGTTTATTTCTAGCCGTGCTCACTGTGTCAGCATGAATCACATCGTTAGATGAGCAGCAACATGATGACATCCTGATATGTCTGAAGTCTGAATGCTGCCGGTACAAATATAGAAACAATAGAAGCAGCAGCTCCTGAAGCCGGCGGAGGCTGACGGCTCTATTTTCTGACTCGCTGTGTGAAGTTCGATAAAACAGCTTCACTAGCGCTGAAAACACCTGAACTTTAATCTGACGTTTAGCTGAGAGTGATGCTGACAGCTGGATGGAAGCAGAGCTGAGAGAGAGAGAGAGGAAGAGGAGGAGGAGGAGGAGGAGGAGGAGGCAGAGGTTGATGTACCGTCTGGAGCTTCACTCAGAGCTTTGCCGGTCATCTCTCTCTCTCCGACCAGCCAGACGTAGCCGGAACCGGTCATGTTGAGCTGACGGGCCGCTTTATACACCGCTGCAGCTTCATCCTCACTGCAAACACACACAGATATACAGTCTCTAGTAGCTATCACTAATGTACACCCTAACAATCAGACCTGTAGCTATATCCTGCTAACGTACACCCTAACAATCACACATGTAGCTACATCCTGCTAACGTACACCCTAACAATCACACATGTAGCTACAGCAGTACACAGCAACCTAAGTAACAACCTGTTACCAACCTGATACCAACCTGGTAACAACCTGGTAACAACCAACTACCAACCTGGTAACAACCTAGTACCAACCTGGTAACAACCAAGTACCAACGTGGTAACAACCAAGTACCAACCTGGTAACAACCTAGTACAAACCTGGTACCAACCTAGTACCAACCTGGTACCAACTTGGTAACAACCTGCTACCAACATAGTACCAACCTGGTAACAACCTAGTACCAACCTGGTACCAACCCTTAGTACCAACCTGGTATCAACCTAGTACCAACCTGGTACCAACCCTTAGTACCAACCTGGTATCAACCTAGTACCAACCTGGTAACAGCCTAGTACTGACCTGGTAACAACCTAGTACTGACCTGGTAACAACCTAGTACTGATCTGGTAACAACCTAGTACCAACCTGGTAACAACCTAGTACCGACCTGGTAACAACTTAGTACCAACCTGGTAACAACCTAGTACTGATCTGGTAACAACCTAGTACTGACCTGGTAACAACTTAGTACCAACCTAGTACCAACCTGGTAACAACCAAGTACTGACCTGGTAACAACCTAGTACTGACCTGGTAACAACCTAGTACTGACCTGGTAACAACTTAGTACCAACCTGGTAACAACCTAGTACCGACCTGGTAACAACTTAGTACCAACCTGGTAACAACCTAGTACTGACCTGGTAACAACCTAGTACCAACCTGGTAACAACTTAGTACCAACCTGGTAACAACCTAGTACCAACCTGGTAACAACTTAGTACCAACCTAGTACCAACCTGGTAACAAACCAAGTACTGACCTGGTAACAACCTAGTATTGACCTGGTAACAACCTAGTACTGACCTGGTAACAACTTAGTACCAACCTGGTAACAACCTAGTACCAACCTGGTAACAACCTAGTACTGACCTGGTAACAACCTAGTACCAATCTGGTAACAACTTAGTACCAACCCAGTACCAACCTGGTAACAACCAAGTACTGACCTGGTAACAACCTAGTACTGACCTGGTAACAGCCTAGTACTGACCTGGTAACAACTTAGTACCAACCTGGTAACAACCTAGTACCAACCTGTTAACAACCTAGTACTGATCTGGTAACAACCTAGTACTGACCTGGTAACAACTTAGTACCAACCTGGTAACAACCTAGTACTGATCTGGTAACAACCTAGTACTGACCTGGTAACAACCTAGTACAAACCTGGTAACAACTTAGTACCAACCTGGTAACAACTTAGTACCAACCTAGTACCAACCTGGTAACAACCAAGTACTGACCTGGTAATAACCTAGTACTGACCTGGTAACAACCTAGTACTGACCTGGTAACAACTTAGTACCAACCTGGTAACAACCTAGTACTGACCTGGTAACAACCTAGTACAAACCTGGTAACAACTTAGTACCAACCTGGTAACAACCTAGTACTGACCTGGTAACAACTTAGTACCAACCTGGTAACAACCTAGTACTGACCTGGTAACAACCTAGTACAAACCTGGTAACAACTTAGTACCAACCTGGTAACAACTTAGTACCAACCTAGTACCAACCTGGTAACAACCAAGTACTGACCTGGTAATAACCTAGTACTGACCTGGTAACAACCTAGTACTGACCTGGTAACAACCTAGTACTGACCTGGTAACAACTTAGTACCAACCTGGTAACAACTTAGTACCAACCTGGTAACAACTTAGTACCAACCTAGTACCAACCTGGTAACAACTTAGTACCAACCTAGTACCAACCTGGTAACAACCTAGTACTGACCTGGTAACAACCTAGTACCAACCTGGTAACAACCTAGTACTGATCTGGTAACAACCTAGTACTGACCTGGTAACAACCTAGTACTGACCTGGTAACAACTTAGTACCAACCTGGTAACAACCTAGTACTGACCTGGTAACAACCTAGTACTGACCTGGTAACAACTTAGTACCAACCTGGTAACAACCTAGTACTGACCTGGTAACAACCTAGTACTGACCTGGTAACAACCTAGTACCAACCTGGTAACAACCTAGTACTGATCTGGTAACAACCTAGTACTGACCTGGTAACAACCTAGTACTGACCTGGTAACAACTTAGTACCAACCTGGTAACAACCTAGTACTGATCTGGTAACAACCTAGTACTGACCTGGTAACAACCTAGTACCAATCTAGTAACAACTTAGTACCAACCTGGTAACAACTTAGTACCAACCTGGTAACAACTTAGTACCAACCTAGAACCAACCTGGTAACAACCAAGTACTGACCTGGTAATAACCTAGTACTGACCTGGTAACAACCTAGTACTGACCTGGTAACAACTTAGTACCAACCTGGTAACAACCTAGTACTGACCTGGTAACAACCTAGTACTAACCTAGTAACAACTTAGTACCAACCTGGTAACAACTTAGTACCAACCTAGTAACAACTTAGTACCAACCTGGTAACAACTTAGTACCAACCTGGTAACAACTTAGTACCAACCTAGTACCAACCTGGTAACAACTTAGTACCAACCTAGTACCAACCTGGTAACAACCAAGTACTGACCTGGTAACAACCTAGTACTGACCTGGTAACAACCTAGTACTGACCTGGTAACAACCTAGTACTGACCTGGTAACAACTTAGTACCAACCTGGTAACAACCTAGTACCGACCTGGTAACAACTTAGTAACAACCTGGTAACAACCTAGTACTGACCTGGTAACAACCTAGTACCAACCTGGTAACAACTTAGTACCAACCTGGTAACAACTTAGTACCAACCTAGTACCAACCTGGTAACAACCAAGTACTGACCTGGTAACAACCTAGTACTGACCTGGTAACAACCTAGTACTGACCTGGTAACAACTTAGTACCAACCTGGTAACAACCTAGTACCAACCTGGTACCAACCCTTAGTACCAACCTGGTATCAACCTAGTACCAACCTGGTACCAACCCTTAGTACCAACCTGGTATCAACCTAGTACCAACCTGGTAACAGCCTAGTACTGACCTGGTAACAACCTAGTACTGACCTGGTAACAACCTAGTACTGATCTGGTAACAACCTAGTACCAACCTGGTAACAACCTAGTACCGACCTGGTAACAACTTAGTACCAACCTGGTAACAACCTAGTACTGATCTGGTAACAACCTAGTACTGACCTGGTAACAACTTAGTACCAACCTAGTACCAACCTGGTAACAACCAAGTACTGACCTGGTAACAACCTAGTACTGACCTGGTAACAACCTAGTACTGACCTGGTAACAACTTAGTACCAACCTGGTAACAACCTAGTACCGACCTGGTAACAACTTAGTACCAACCTGGTAACAACCTAGTACTGACCTGGTAACAACCTAGTACCAACCTGGTAACAACTTAGTACCAACCTGGTAACAACCTAGTACCAACCTGGTAACAACTTAGTACCAACCTAGTACCAACCTGGTAACAAACCAAGTACTGACCTGGTAACAACCTAGTATTGACCTGGTAACAACCTAGTACTGACCTGGTAACAACTTAGTACCAACCTGGTAACAACCTAGTACCAACCTGGTAACAACCTAGTACTGACCTGGTAACAACCTAGTACCAATCTGGTAACAACTTAGTACCAACCCAGTACCAACCTGGTAACAACCAAGTACTGACCTGGTAACAACCTAGTACTGACCTGGTAACAGCCTAGTACTGACCTGGTAACAACTTAGTACCAACCTGGTAACAACCTAGTACCAACCTGGTAACAACTTAGTACCAACCCAGTACCAACCTGGTAACAACCAAGTACTGACCTGGTAACAACCTAGTACTGACCTGGTAACAGCCTAGTACTGACCTGGTAACAACTTAGTACCAACCTGGTAACAACCTAGTACCAACCTGTTAACAACCTAGTACTGATCTGGTAACAACCTAGTACTGACCTGGTAACAACTTAGTACCAACCTGGTAACAACCTAGTACTGATCTGGTAACAACCTAGTACTGACCTGGTAACAACCTAGTACAAACCTGGTAACAACTTAGTACCAACCTGGTAACAACTTAGTACCAACCTAGTACCAACCTGGTAACAACCAAGTACTGACCTGGTAATAACCTAGTACTGACCTGGTAACAACCTAGTACTGACCTGGTAACAACTTAGTACCAACCTGGTAACAACCTAGTACTGACCTGGTAACAACCTAGTACAAACCTGGTAACAACTTAGTACCAACCTGGTAACAACCTAGTACTGACCTGGTAACAACTTAGTACCAACCTGGTAACAACCTAGTACTGACCTGGTAACAACCTAGTACAAACCTGGTAACAACTTAGTACCAACCTGGTAACAACTTAGTACCAACCTAGTACCAACCTGGTAACAACCAAGTACTGACCTGGTAATAACCTAGTACTGACCTGGTAACAACCTAGTACTGACCTGGTAACAACCTAGTACTGACCTGGTAACAACTTAGTACCAACCTGGTAACAACTTAGTACCAACCTGGTAACAACTTAGTACCAACCTAGTACCAACCTGGTAACAACTTAGTACCAACCTAGTACCAACCTGGTAACAACCTAGTACTGACCTGGTAACAACCTAGTACCAACCTGGTAACAACCTAGTACTGATCTGGTAACAACCTAGTACTGACCTGGTAACAACCTAGTACTGACCTGGTAACAACTTAGTACCAACCTGGTAACAACCTAGTACTGACCTGGTAACAACCTAGTACTGACCTGGTAACAACTTAGTACCAACCTGGTAACAACCTAGTACTGACCTGGTAACAACCTAGTACTGACCTGGTAACAACCTAGTACCAACCTGGTAACAACCTAGTACTGATCTGGTAACAACCTAGTACTGACCTGGTAACAACCTAGTACTGACCTGGTAACAACTTAGTACCAACCTGGTAACAACCTAGTACTGATCTGGTAACAACCTAGTACTGACCTGGTAACAACCTAGTACCAATCTAGTAACAACTTAGTACCAACCTGGTAACAACTTAGTACCAACCTGGTAACAACTTAGTACCAACCTAGAACCAACCTGGTAACAACCAAGTACTGACCTGGTAATAACCTAGTACTGACCTGGTAACAACCTAGTACTGACCTGGTAACAACTTAGTACCAACCTGGTAACAACCTAGTACTGACCTGGTAACAACCTAGTACTAACCTAGTAACAACTTAGTACCAACCTGGTAACAACTTAGTACCAACCTAGTAACAACTTAGTACCAACCTGGTAACAACTTAGTACCAACCTGGTAACAACTTAGTACCAACCTAGTACCAACCTGGTAACAACTTAGTACCAACCTAGTACCAACCTGGTAACAACCAAGTACTGACCTGGTAACAACCTAGTACTGACCTGGTAACAACCTAGTACTGACCTGGTAACAACCTAGTACTGACCTGGTAACAACTTAGTACCAACCTGGTAACAACCTAGTACCGACCTGGTAACAACTTAGTAACAACCTGGTAACAACCTAGTACTGACCTGGTAACAACCTAGTACCAACCTGGTAACAACTTAGTACCAACCTGGTAACAACTTAGTACCAACCTAGTACCAACCTGGTAACAACCAAGTACTGACCTGGTAACAACCTAGTACTGACCTGGTAACAACCTAGTACTGACCTGGTAACAACTTAGTACCAACCTGGTAACAACCTAGTACCAACCTGGTAACAACCTAGTACTGACCTGGTAACAACCTAGTACTGACCTGGTAACAACTTAGTACCAACCTGGTAACAACCTAGTACTGACCTGGTAACAACCTAGTACTAACCTAGTAACAACTTAGTACCAACCTGGTAACAACCTAGTACCAACCTGGTAATAACCTAGTACTGACCTGGTAACAACCTAGTACTGACCTGGTAACAACTTAGTACCAACCTGGTAACAACCTAGTACTGACCTGGTAACAACCTAGTACTAACCTAGTAACAACTTAGTACCAACCTGGTAACAACTTAGTACCAACCTAGTAACAACTTAGTACCAACCTGGTAACAACTTAGTACCAACCTGGTAACAACTTAGTACCAACCTAGTACCAACCTGGTAACAACTTAGTACCAACCTAGTACCAACCTGGTAACAACCAAGTACTGACCTGGTAACAACCTAGTACTGACCTGGTAACAACCTAGTACTGACCTGGTAACAACCTAGTACTGACCTGGTAACAACTTAGTACCAACCTGGTAACAACCTAGTACCGACCTGGTAACAACTTAGTAACAACCTGGTAACAACCTAGTACTGACCTGGTAACAACCTAGTACCAACCTGGTAACAACTTAGTACCAACCTGGTAACAACTTAGTACCAACCTAGTACCAACCTGGTAACAACCAAGTACTGACCTGGTAACAACCTAGTACTGACCTGGTAACAACCTAGTACTGACCTGGTAACAACTTAGTACCAACCTGGTAACAACCTAGTACCAACCTGGTAACAACCTAGTACTGACCTGGTAACAACCTAGTACCAACCTGGTAACAACTTAGTACCAATCTGGTACCAACCTGGTAACAACCTAGTACCGACCTGGTAACAACTTAGTACCGACCTGGTAACAACCTAGTACTGACCTGGCAACAACCTAGTACTGACCTGGTAACAACCTAGTACTGACCTGGTAACAACCTAGTACTGACCTGGTAACAACCTAGTACTGACCTGGTAACAACCTAGTAACAACCTAGTACCGACCTGGTACCAACCTGGTACCAACCTGGTAACAACCTGGTACCGACCTGGTACCAACCTGGTAACAACCTGGTAACAACCTGGTACCAACCTGGTAACAACCTGGTAACAACCTAGTACCAACCTGGATGCAACCACCCAAAACACTAATTACTCTAACCTGGCAGAGAGGATGATGACTCGGGCCTCCAGGTCTTTGGCCTCCAGCAGCAGAGCCGTCAGGTTGGTTTCGGGGCTGAACATCAGCACCTTCTCCGCCTGGACGACCACCGCGCAGGGCGACGGTTGGTGGCGCAGGGTGACGGGTGGCGGCGCAGGGCGACGGGTCACATCGTAGGACATTGAGAAACACGGCAGAACACGACACCACAGAACACATCATAGGACAGGGATTATTAGCTGTGAACCCTCAGACTCACCTCCCCAAGACCCCGACCCCGACCCCGACCCCGAACCCCGACCCCCGACCCCGACCATGCTCCCTCTCACCCACGCTACCACGGGAGGATGAGGGGGGGCGGGGCCAAAAATGGAGACAAAAAGTGTTGAAGATCTGCTGAACTGAAAGAAAACTCAAAGTCGAAGCTTGAATAGAAAAGAAGAAGGAGGGGGCAAATAGTTGTGCGTGGTGTGGTGGCACATGCAAACTGAGGCGCTTTCAAGACTCCAACCAACCAACCAATCAGGGACGTGCATGTTAGAGAGCGCTGATGCAACCGCAAATGAAAGAAAAAGAGTTTGAGTGGAGAGAAGGAAGAGGGGGAGGAGGGAGGAGAAAGTGTTTCATTTCCCAACAGAAAAAAGAAAAGGAGGTTTGATGTTGAGGAGCGAGCGGATCCTGGCGGGCGGCGTTCCTCAGATCTGCAGACAGAACCGAGCCTCAGCCCGGCGGCATGCAACCCTTCACACGGGGAGGAAGAGGAAGGGCGTCTCTCGGTGCGGACCGTCCCCGGTGTGCAGGAGGAGTCATGAGAAACCAAAAGAACGTAAAGAGATGGTGGAGGACAGACGAGCCACCAGGATAAGAATCTATCTCTGGAGTGGATTCTAGGGGAGGGGGGTGAGGGGGACCGGTGTCCGGCTGCTACCGGGGCGAGCTCACAGATTGGTTGGGCGGCGTGCATCACTTGACCATGCATGTTTATACCTTGGGCGTTCTCCTGAAGTCATAGTTCTGTTGGTCGAGGTTTTCATAGTTCCTGTTTTTAGTCTGATGGAGTCATGATGTTGTTCACAGAGAAGATACGAGACACAGAGATTATAGACAGTCAGAAGACACCAAGACATGAGGACAGCAAAGCATCCAACACATGAGACACACGGTCTCTGGTTCAGAGACGCAGACACATCACAGACCGTCTGTCTGTCCACCTGTCTGTCTGTCCACCTGTCTGTCTGTCCATCTGTCTGTCTGTCCAATAATGTAAATATAAAACTAAAGATGAACAAAGTGAGATTGTGACTGAGATAAATGAAACGTTCAGGTTTAGTTAAAGGGACTATCTGGTGAAGCCCGTCTGTTAAACAGTGTTGGCCGCGGTCGGAGGACGCGGGGGAGACCGTAGCTTTGGTCTCCAGGACCGGAGTCTCTTCTGTACTCTGCTCCTCTGCCTGCCTTCACTCACACACCGCGCTCCTTCTCTCTCTCTCGCTCCACCTCTCATGTGCATGCTGCTCACTCCACACTGCAGAAGAGTTAGTTTAGCTCTGAGAATATCTAGTGAATGTACAGTGGACGTTTGTGCAGAAATAACTGCTGCAGCTCCTCCAGACCAACAGAGGTTTCCCTGTCTGGTGAAGTGACGGGGCTCCGCAGAGAGAAGCGTTATCGTCTCCGACCAAAACTCCGGCGTCTCCCCCGTTCCATCCGGCCGCGGTCGGGAGGCTGAGGCGGGAAAAGCCAACACTAGGATCAGCAGTGATTCATGGAGAGACCTTGGTCTGGTCAGCTAACATTACTGCCAAGCAGCTGAAATATAGAGTGATATTGTGCTTTTAGCTGACGTGTGTCTCCTCACTGTGTTGAGCGATGCTCCTTCATGTCTATGTAGAGCGAGCACAAGCGCCAGCAACAGGACGCTGACTTTAGTTGACTTAACGGACACAGGTGAAGCTGTTAACAACACATTTAGGATTCTGACTAACACTCCCTTTAATGAATGATTAAATTGTTGCATATAGAATATAGTATATAATATTTATAATATATATAATATATACAGTATATAACTTGAGTCTACAGTAGGACCCTGTTCCTCTGAGACCTGATGCTTCTTTTCTTCAGTTATATTTAGTTTGGGACATAAATCTACATGTGAAACCTGCCAGTTTATTTTTACAAAGAAACAAACTGACTATTAGATAAAAGAACCAGGAAGCCAATCGACATCAACGACATCAACGACATCAACGACATCAACGACGACAAGAACGTCCAGCAATCCACCAGTGATCTCTCTGGTCACGGTGGTCACACCAGTGATCTCTCTGGTCAAACTATTTATCTCTCTGGTCAAACTATTTATCTCTCTGGTCACACCAGTGGTCTCTCTGGTCACACAAGTGATCTCACTGGTCACACTAGTGATCTCTCTGGTCAAACCAGTGATTTCTCTGGTCATGGTGGTCACACCAGTGATCTCTCTGGTCACGACAGTGATCTCTCCGGACACAACAGTGATCTCTCTGGTCACGTTGGTCACACCAGTGATCTCTCTGGTCACACCAGTGGTCTCTCTGGTCACGGTGGTCACACCAGTGATCCCTCTGGTCACACCAGTGATCTCTCTGGTCACACCAGTGATCTCTCTGGTCACGACAGTGATCTCTCTGGTCACGGTGGTCACACCAGTGATCTCTCTGGTCACACAAGTGATCTCTCTGGTCACACCAGTGATCTCTCTGTTCACACCAGTGATCTCTCTGGTCACGATGGTCACACCAGTGATCTCTCTGGTCACGGTGGTCACACCAGTGATCTCTCTGGTCACACCAGTGATCTCTCTGGTCACGGTGAGGAGCGCTGCAGGTTGGTCAGTACAGACTGTCTGAGAGAATCACTTCATATTCTGAATTCAGACATAAATAAAAACAGATTTCCGACGTCACAGCAGTTTGACGGCGTTGCCATGACGATCAGCTGAGAGTCCCGCCTACACTGAAGACGATATATAGAATAAAGTAGCTGGTAGCTGAAGCTAGTGGAGCCTCCTCCAGAACCACACACACATCCTAGTATATCAGTGACAGTCCAGATGTGTCCTGATGCCACATCCTATAATATCTCTGAGTGTGTTTACGTCCACCAGCAGGTTTCAGTAGAAGCAGATGTGTCCAGATGTCTCAACATCAGTGAAGTTGGTTTCGTCACTCTGAGCTTTCCTCTGACGTTGAGTCTATGTGGCAGCGGAGCGTCCCGTTAGTCCTCCGTCCTCCACTAACCCGCTCCAAATGTTACGCTCATTAAAATTACATCCATCCCTGAACACACACACACACGTGATTGTTTCTCTCTATTGTCTGGTCCAGACTGTGACTGATTCTATTGTCTGGTCCAGACTGTGACTGATTCTATTGTCCGGTCCAGACTGTGACTGACTCTATTGTCTGGTCCAGACTGTGACTGATTCTATTGTCCGGTCCAGACTGTGACTGACTCTATTGTCTGGTCCAGACTGTGACTGATTCTATTGTCCGGTCCAGACTGTGACTGATTCTATTGTCTGGTCCAGACTGTGACTGACTCTATTGTCTGGTCCAGACTGTGACTGATTCTATTGTCCGGTCCAGACTGTGACTGACTGATTCTATTGTCTGGTCCAGACTGTGACTGATTCTATTGTCCGGTCCAGACTGTGACTGACTCTATTGTCTGGTCCAGACTTTGACTGACTCTATTGTCCGGTCCAGACTGTGACTGACTGATTCTATTGTCTGGTCCAGACTGTGACTGACTGATTCTATTGTCTGGTCCAGACTGTGACTGACTGATTCTATTGTCCGGTCCAGACTGTGACGGACTCTATTGTCCGGTCCAGACTGTGACTGACTGATTCTATTGTCTGGTCCAGACTGTGACTGACTGATTCTATTGTCTGATCCAGACTGTGACGGACTCTATTGTCCGGTCCAGACTGTGACTGACTCTATTGTCCGGTCCAGACTGTGACTGACTCTATTGTCCGGTCCAGACTGTGACTGATTCTATTGTCTGGTCCAGACTGTGACGGACTCTATTGTCCGGTCCAGACTGTGACTGATTCTATTGTCTGGTCCAGACTGTGACTGACTGATTCTATTGTCTGGTCCAGACTGTGACGGACTCTATTGTCCAGTCCAGACTGTGACTGACTCTATTGTCCGGTCCAGACTGTGACTGACTCTATTGTCCGGTCCAGACTGTGACTGATTCTATTGTCTGGTCCAGACTGTGACGGACTCTATTGTCCGGTCCAGACTGTGACTGACTCTATTGTCCGGTCCAGACTGTGACTGACTCTATTGTCTGGTCCAGACTGTGACTGATTCTATTGTCCGGTCCAGACTGTGACTGACTGATTCTATTGTCTGGTCCAGACTGTGACTGACTGATTCTATTGTCCGGTCCAGACTGTGACGGACTCTATTGTCCGGTCCAGACTGTGACTGACTCTATTGTCCGGTCCAGACTGTGACTGACTGATTCTATTGTCTGGTCCAGACTGTGACTGACTGATTCTATTGTCTGATCCAGACTGTGACGGACTCTATTGTCCGGTCCAGACTGTGACTGACTCTATTGTCCGGTCCAGACTGTGACTGACTCTATTGTCCGGTCCAGACTGTGACTGATTCTATTGTCTGGTCCAGACTGTGACGGACTCTATTGTCCGGTCCAGACTGTGACTGATTCTATTGTCTGGTCCAGACTGTGACTGACTGATTCTATTGTCTGGTCCAGACTGTGACGGACTCTATTGTCCAGTCCAGACTGTGACTGACTCTATTGTCCGGTCCAGACTGTGACTGATTCTATTGTCTGGTCCAGACTGTGACGGACTCTATTGTCCGGTCCAGACTGTGACTGACTCTATTGTCCGGTCCAGACTGTGACTGACTCTATTGTCTGGTCCAGACTGTGACTGATTCTATTGTCTGGTCCAGACTGTGACTGATTCTATTGTCCGGTCCAGACTGTGACTGATTCTATTGTCCGGTCCACACTGTGACTGACTTTATTGTCTGGTCCAGACTTTGACTGACTCTATTGTCCGGTCCAGACTGTGACTGACTGATTCTATTGTCTGGTCCAGACTGTGACTGACTGATTCTATTGTCCGGTCCAGACTGTGACGGACTCTTATTGTCCGGTCCAGACTGTGACTGACTCTATTGACGGGTCCAGACTGTGGCTGACTCTATTGTCCGGTCCAGACTGTGACTGATTGATTCTATTGTCTGGTCCAGACTGTGACTGACTGATTCTATTGTCTGGTCCAGACTGTGACGGACTCTTATTGTCCGGTCCAGACTGTGACGGACTCTATTGTCCGGTCCAGACTGTGACTTACTCTATTGTCCGGTCCAGACTGTGACTGACTGATTCTATTGTCCGGTCCAGACTGTGACTGACTCTATTGTCCGGAACAGACTGTGACTGACTCTATTGTCCGGTCCAGACTGTGACTGACTCTGTTGTCCGGTCCAGACTGTGACTGACTCTGTTGTCCGGTCCAGACTGTGACTGACTGTACAGCAGCCTCTGTGAGATTCCTCATTATTACATTATGAATCAGAAGATGTTTAATTCAACGCTGCAGTTTCAGTTCACCTCCTTTAACTAATGTGCTGTAATATTCATGTTTCTCCTCCAACATTCATGAGTCTCAACGAGGCTCCTCCGTCAGACAGGAAGTTTTATAAACTTTAACGTCCACCGAGCTTCACCGACGGTGTTATAGATCAGAAAAATAAATCATTAATAAATCCTCTTCTCTGATACAAATCAACCGAATATAAAGTTAAATGATATTGTTTACATCATGTTTGAGACATTCAAAGATAAAAAAATGTTGTGCAACATTCATAATAGATCCTTGAATCTCTGTCAAAAATAAAATTAAAACTAATTAATACTCTAATTTATATTCTCCTGTTTTATCTTCTATTTTTTCTTTCTGCACAATGGGTACTTTTCCTTTGGGTACTTTATTTTGATGTTAATACGTTTGTACTTTTACTGAAGTAACATTTAGAATGCAGGACTTGTAACAAAGTATTTCTACACTGTGGTATTAATACTTTTACAAGAGTAATTCCTCTACCTCTGAGTATAAATGTTGATGGAGTTATTGATTAACTGATCATTTATCACTACTGATCACTTTGTTCTGTGTCGTCTCATTGATACTGCTGATCCACCAGAGACCTGTCTGTCTGTCTGCTGACCCGTGGACAGACAGACAGACAGACAGTCAGACAGACAGTCAGACAGACAGCTGGTCTAACAGCGAGGCAGGTCGGCAGCTGGGACAGAAGCAGCTGAGATGTGTTTGCACGACTCCGTCAGTGTCGAGGAGATGAGAAACCAGACAACAGACGGAGGTGAAGAACTGAAAGATGACGTGGACGGACAGACAGACTCACAGAGAAAGAGACAACTGAACAAAGGTGTTTTTAACTGGAATAAAGAAAAAAAACATAAAAGAACGTAATAAAAAGAAGAAGAAAATGAACTAAAACTCCACCAAGACGGCACAAAAAAATATAAAAATATAACAGAAAACGTTTAGAAAATAAATTGTCTTTAAATACAATGATAAAAAATAAATCAAGAGACACGACAGATTCTTTTTAAAATTTAAATGAGAGCAGAAGTTCACAAGAAAATAGTGAAAATGTTCAAACTCAGACGGAGTTGCTTATTTATGCTTCCTTTAGGCAACGTAATTAAAAAACACTCCATAAACGTTCATTGTTAGGCAGATGATAAACAATTATATGCTGCTATAGGCCTTGGACCAACCCCTAGTTATGCTGCTATAGGCCTTGGACCAGCCCCTAGTTCTGCTGCTATAGGCCTTGGACCAGACCCTAGTTAAACTGCTGTATACCTTGGACCAGCCCCTAGTTATGCTGCTATAGGCCTTTGACCAGCCCCTAGTTATGCTGCTATAGGCCTTTGACCAGCCCCTAGTAATGCTGCTATAGGCCTTGGACCAGCCCCTAGTAATGCTGCTATTAGCCTTGGACCAGCCCCTAGTTATGCTGCTATAGGCCTTGGCCCAGCCCCTAGTTATGCTGCTATAGGCCTTTGACCAGCCCCTAGTAATGCTGCTATAGGCCTTGGACCAGCCCCTAGTAATGCTGCTATTAGCCTTGGACCAGCCCCTAGTTATGCTGCTATAGGCCTTGGCCCAGCCCCTAGTTATGCTGCTATAGGCCTTGGACCAGCCCCTAGTTATGCTGCTATAGGCCTTTGACCAGCCCCTAGTTATGCTGCTATAGGCCTTTGACCAGCCCCTAGTAATGCTGCTATTAGCCTTTGACCAGCCCCTAGTTATGCTGCTATAGGCCTTGGCCCAGCCCCTAGTTATGCTGCTATAGGCCTTGGTCCAGCCCCTAGTAATGCTGCTATAAGCCTTGGACCAGCCCCTAGTAATGCTGCTATAAGCCTTGGACCAGCCCCTAGTAATGCTGCTATAAGCCTTGGACCAGCCCCTAGTTATACTGCTATAGGCCTTTGACCAGCCCCTAGTTATGCTGCTATAGGCCTTTGACCAGCCCCTAGTTATACTGCTATAGGCCTTTGACCAGCCCCTAGTTATACTGCTATAGGCCTTTGACCAGCCCCTAGTTATACTGCTATAGGCCTTTGACCAGCCCCTAGTTATACTGCTATAGGCCTTTGACCAGCCCCTAGTTATGCTGCTATAGGCCTTTGACCAGCCCCTAGTTATGCTGCTATAAGCCTTGGACCAGCCCCTAGTTATACTGCTATAGGCCTTTGACCAGCCCCTAGTTATGCTGCTATAGGCCTTTGACCAGCCCCTAGTTATGCTGCTATAAGCCTTGGACCAGCCCCTAGTTATACTGCTATAGAACTGGACTACCAGGGGACTTATGACACACTGAACTCCTCCTCTTCCTCTCCATCTGTATATATTCATGTCCCATTAATAAATGGGTCGAGGCAGATGGCCACCAATCCAGAGCCGGGTTTTGCCATGATGTGACGCTATATAAATAAATAGAATTGAAATGTACAATCAGACACAGCCCGTTTTGCAGGTGGAAAACGCGAGGCGCACCGTACCCGATCAGAAAGTGTTGTTTGCAACCACGGAATGAGTGCTAACGTGAGCTTAGCAACAGCTGATGAAGTCATAAAGATCCGGGTATCCAGCAAGGAATATATATAAAAGGTTTCTATAGGTTCCTTAGTGTCCACCGCCTCCAAGACACACGCACAAAAATAAAAATAACGTAAAAGCAGCACACAAAACGCTTCACTCATTGAAAGCTATTTCGAATGCGCTCCGTCTGATCAGAGCCTATATAGATCTATATAGAATCTATATAGATCTATCTATAAAATGTGTGTTTGATTTGAGGACATCTCAGCCTCTTCTGTCACTTTGTCACTTTTCCGAGGATTCCAGTTTCTGAGAAACAAACTACAAACTAAACATTCTTGGTGGAGATAAAAAAAAAGAAAGCGATGAAAGAGAAGCTGCTTGGATGAAAGAATATACAAGCCAGCAGGATGGAGGGATGAAGGAGGGATGATGAAAGGATGAGAGATGAAGGAGGGATGATGGAGGGATGAAGGAGGGATGATGGAGGGATGAAGGAGGGATGATGGAGGGATGATGGGGGGATGAAGGAGGGATGATGGAGGGATGAAGGAGGGATGATGGAAGGATGAAGGAGGGATGAAGGAGGGATGATGAGGGATGAAGAAGGGATGATGGAGGGATGATGGAGGGATGATGAGGGATGAAGGAGGGATGAAGGAAAGGTAAAGGAGGGATGACAGAGAGATGATGGAGGGATGATGGAGGGATGATGGAGGGATGAAGGAGGGATGATGGGGGGACGATTGGGGGGATGATGGAGGGATGAAGGAGGGATGTACAGAGAGCAGTTTCAGTTCTACAAACATTTGTTGAGCAGATAATAAAGCAAACGACATGCTAATAACTAGCATATCCATAGCTAGCACTAATGCTAATCGTTAGCCCGCTGTCACATTACTAATAAATCAAACTAATACAGGCTGGTGATGTGTCCTCTGACACAAAAGGAAACTGTAACATCGACACTGCGAGACAAGGCACTGATTCCTTACGACAACTTTAGGACCAGCCCCTAGTTCTACTGCTATAGTCCTTGGACCAGCCCCTAGTTATGCTGCTATAGGCCTTGGACCAGCCCCTAGTTATGCTGCTATAGGCCTTGGACCAGCCCCTAGTTATGCTGCTATAGGCCTTGGACCAGCCCCTAGTATTGCTGCTACAGGCCTTGGACCATCCCCTAGTTCTACTGCTATAGGCCTTGGACCAGCCCCTAGTTATGCTGCTATAGGCCTTGGACCAGCCCCTAGTATTGCTGCTATAGGCCTTGGACCAGCCCCTAGTTATGCTGCTATAGGCCTTGGACCAGCCCCTAGTTATGCTGCTATAGGCCTTGGACCAGCCCCTAGTTATGCTGCTATAGGCCTTGGACCAGCCCCTAGTATTGCTGCTACAGGCCTTGGACCATCCCCTAGTTATGCTGCTACAGGCCTTGGACCATCCCCTAGTTATGCTGCTACAGGCCTTGGACCAGCCCCTAGTTCTACTGCTATAGGCCTTGGACCATCCCCTAGTTCTACTGCTATAGGCCTTGGACCATCCCCTAGTTATGCTGCTATAGGCCTTGGACCATCCCCTAGTTATGCTGCTATAGGCCTTGGACCAGCCCCTAGTTATGCTGCTATAAGCCTTGGACCATCCCCTAGTTATGCTGCTATAGGCCTTGGACCAGCCCCTAGTTATGCTGCTATAGGCCTTGGACCAGCCCCTAGTTATGCTGCTATAGGCCTTGGACCAGCCCCTAGTTATGCTGTTATAGGCCTTGGACCAGCCCCTAGTTATGCTGCTATAGGCCTTACTATGGGTTAGCTACTAGCCAACTTAACTTAGCTTACGTCAAATAGCACCACAGAGATGAAACCGTTTATAGAAGTGAAACTGCAATCTGACGATGACGAGGGATGAACTGATGAGACAACACACACACACACACACACACACACACTGCAGCTCACACACCTGGATTAGAACGAATCACACACACACACACACACACACACACATTGCTACCTAAACACACATGACGGTCAGCACACACGTGTCCTCACCCTGACTGTGAATCGGTGTGTTGGTGTGTTGTGTATGTTGATATGAATAAGTGTATACAGTATGTGTATATGTTTGTTTATGTGTATATATGTATATATATGTACTGTAAATATATATATATAAAGTATATATGTGTGTGTGTATAGCTAACCTTGGTCTCTCGCTCCTCCAGCAGCGTCTCCAGTCTCTTCTGAGCAGCTCGTCCTTCGTGGTCGTCGCTGACGATGAGGATGATGTGGTTCCACCTGAACTCTCTCATCAGGTCGAACCAGACGTGAGCCTGGTGGGAGTACGGAGGGACCGTCCTCAGGAAGGACAGGTGGATGCTCTGAGGAACCACGAGAGGAGACCACAGCATTAGTCTGCTTATCAACACACTCAGCATGTATGAAGTCAGAGATGTCCTGAAGTCAAATATACCAGGATCATTGTCAGGAATTAGTGATTGCCCAGCAACCCAGAAATCTAATAAAGACATTTCCCTCACAGATTAGTGGGATTTTCTTTTTAATTTATAATGTTTTATACTTCTGATGAATATAATCCATCAATCTGATTACCATAGATGTATTTTGTATATACAGTTCCCTTTGTTAACACCTTATTTTGAAAAGTGGACGTAGTCCCACGTGTCTACTTCCTCTAACTTCTCCAAGGACATACTTTGGCATTTTTTCTGTCTTTTTTCAAACTTTGTTCAGACTTTTTTTCGGATATTTTGCAGATATTTTTCCGCCTTTTTTGGAAATGTTTTAGGCATTTTTCAGACTTTTTTTGGACTATTATTCAAACATATATCTGCCTTTTTTAGGACATATTTCTGACTTTTGTTTGAACATATTTCTGCCTTTTTTGGACATCTTTTGGGCCATATTTCGGACATACTTTGGCATTTTTTCGGACATATTTCAGACATTTTTTTAGATTGTTTTTTCGGCTTTTTTTCTGCCTTTGTCCAGACTTATTTTCAGACATATTTTGTCCTTTTTTAGAAGTTAGCATGCAGCTTTAGCTCTGCTCTGTGTAGCTCTGCTTTATCCTGTCAATGTGTGAAACCCAAAGTGTTTCCATCCTTTACTGGATGTGTAGTGTTTACCACGCTGGATTTAACATGGGAGGGTGCAGGTCGTATCCACGACGACCCTTCAACGTTTTATACTCTGAGGTTTGTTTTGGTTGACGGATACGGAACGGATATGACGTCACGTTACTCAGACTACCACAATAAAAGCGGTAACTTCCTTCTACCTCCACATAGACTCAGATGAAGCAGATATATCAATTCTTGTGTTAAAACATCTGTTTAGAAATCATAAAATAAATCACGATACAGAGGTGAAAGGATGTTTTTCCCAGACCTGCAGTACTTATCAGGTCATATGAAGACAACTGACAAAGTTCAGCGCTGACAGTCACACAGCTAAAGAGAGATTATTATATTATTATATTATTATATTATTATTATTATATTATTATATTATTATTAGAGTGTTGAGAGAGTCGGAGGAAGTGGAGCTGATCTATGAGAGGAGTCTCTGAAGGCTCCGTTGTTTCCACTCAGTCTCATTTATTCTGGGATGCTGTGACAGTCGTGTGATGAAAGATGAATGAATAAAGCTTTCCTACATGTCATATCTGAAAATACACGAGAGAAAAACACTGAGATTTAAATAATCAATGAAGTTGTGCTGCTGAGTGTAAATGTCCACAGCGTCTCTGTTCACGGTTTCTCCTGCAGCTGTTCAATAAACTAACACAGGTTCTCAAAATAAAGAACGCAATTCATATTTTCCTCATTAATGATGGATTATTTCACCCACCCAGCGGTGCAGAGCACTCATATACAGACGTAGGCAAAATTGTTGGTACCCTTCCGTTAAAGAAAGAAAAACCAACAATGGTCACTGAAATAACTTGAAACTGACAAAAGTAATAATAAATAAAAATTCACTGAAAATTAACTAATGAAAATCAGATATTGTTTTTGAATTATGGTTCAGCAGAATCATTTAAAAAAACAAACTAATGAAACTGGCCTAGACAAAAATGATGGTACCCTTAACTTAATATTTTGTTGCACAACCTTTTGAGGCAATCACTGCAATCAAGTGATTTCTGTAACACTCAATGAGACTTCTGCACCTGTCGACAGGTATGTTGGCCCACTCCTCGTGAGCAAACTGCTCCAGCTGTCTCAGGTTTGAAGGGTGCCTTCTCCTGACTGCATGTTTCAGCTCCTTCCACAGATGTTCAATAGGATTTAGATCAGGGCTCATAGAAGGCCACTTCAGAACAGTCCAATGTTTTGTTCTAAGCCATTCTTGGGTGTTTTCAGCTGTGTTTTGGGTCATTATCCTGTTTGAGGACCCATGACCTGCAACTGAGACCAAGCTTTCTGACACTGGGCAGCACATTTCGCTCCAGAATGCCTTGATAGTCTTGAGATTTCATTGCACCCTGCACAGATTCAAGACACCCTGTGCCAGATGCAACAAAGCAGCCCCATAACATAACCGAGCCTCCTCCATGTTTCACATTAGGTACAGTGTTCTTTTCTTTGGATGCTTCATCTCTTCGTCTGTGAACATAAAGCTGATGTGACTTGCCAAAAAGCTCCAGTTTTGTCTCATCTGTCCAAAGGACATTCTCCCAGAAGCTTTGTGGCTTGTCAATATGCATTTTGGAAAATTCCAGCCTCGCTTTTTTATGATTTGGTGTCCTCCTGGGTCGTCTTCCATTAAGTCCACTTTGGCTCAAACAGTGACGGATGGTGCGATCTGACACTGATGTACCTTGACCTTGGAGTTCACCTCTAATCTCTTTGGAAGTTGTTCTGGGCTCTTTGGTTACCATTCGTATTATCCGTCTCTTCAATATGTCATCAATTTTCCTCTTGCGGCCACGTCCAGGGAGGTAGGCTACAGTCCCATGGACCTTAAACTTCTGAATAATATGTGCAGCTGTAGTCACAGGAACATCAAGCTGCTTGGAGATGGTCTTATAGCCTTTACCTTTAACATGAAGGTCTATAATGTTCTTTCTGATCTCCTGAGACAACTCTCTCCTTAGCTTTCTGTGGTCCATGTTCAGTGTGGTACACACCATGATACCAAACAGCACAGTGACTACTTTTCACCCTTTAAATAGGCAGACTGACTGATTACAAGTTTGAAGACACCTGTGATGCTATTTACAGGACACACCTTAGTTTAATATGTCCCTATGGTCAAACTATTTTACATCTTTTCTAGGGGTACCATCATTTTTGTCCAGGCCAGTTTCATTAGTTTGTTTTTTAAAATGATTCTGCTGAACCACAATTCAAAAACAATGTCTGATTTTCATTAGTTAATTTTCAGTAAATTTTTATTTATTATTACTTTTGTCAGTTTCAAGTTATTTCAGTGACCATTGTGGGTTTTTCTTTCTTTAACGGAAGGGTACCAACAATTGTGCCTACGTCTGTACGTATACGTGTATATGGGCTCAATGAAAGGAGAGAAGTCCGACCCGAGCCTGGCCAGAACCGACTCAGCGAGTCAGAACCAGACAGGACAGTCAGCTGCAAAACTGAATGTCCATGTTTGTGCCGTAATATCATCAGTATAATATCATCAGTGATATCTGCTGCTATAGGTCTTTACACGGCAGTGTTGAATACTCGATTCTGATTGGTTAATCACCTCCGTCACCTCATCATAGACCGTTGCTATGTATAACAGACCCTTGTTACGTATAACAGACCGTTGTTACGTATAACAGACCGTTGCTACGTATAACAGACCGTTGCTACGTATAAAAGACCGTTGTGACGTATAACAGACCGTTGCTACGTATAGCAGACCGTTGCTACGTGTAGCAGACCGTTGCTACGTATAACAGAACGTTGCTACAAATAACAGAACGTTGCTACGTATAACAGACTGTTGCTACGAATAACAGAACGTTGCTACGAATTACAGAACGTTGCTAAGAATAGCAGACCGTTGCTACGTATAGCAGACCGTTGCTACGTATAACAGAACGTTGCTACAAATAACAGAACGTTGCTACGTATAACAGACCGTTGCTACGAATAACAGAACGTTGCTACGTATAACAGACCGCTGCTACGTATAACAGACCGTTGCTACGTATAACAGACCGTTGCTATGTATACCAGACTGTTGCTACGTATAACAGACCATTGCTACGTATAACAGACCGCTGCTACGTATACCAGAACGTTGCCACGTATAACAGACCGTTGCTATGTATACCAGACCGTTGCTATGTATACCAGACCGTTGCCATGTATAACAGAGCGTTGTTATGTATACCAGACTGTT
The DNA here is from genome assembly GCA_036937225.1 of Sebastes paucispinis. Lineage (NCBI taxonomy): Eukaryota > Metazoa > Chordata > Actinopteri > Perciformes > Sebastidae > Sebastes > Sebastes paucispinis. The sequence continues at coordinate 983,921 of JAUPFX010000006.1, read as the reverse complement.
TCTACGTATAACAAACCGTTGCTATATATAACAGACCGTTGCTATGTATAACAGACCGTTGCTACGTATAATTGACCATTGCTACGTATAACAGACCGTTGCTATGTATAACAGACCATTGCTATATATAACAGACTGTTGCTACGTATAACAGACCATTGCTACGTATAACGGACCGTTGCTATGTATAACAGACCATTGCTATGCATAACAGACCATTGCTATATATAACAGACCGTTGCTATGTATAACAGACCGTTGCTACGTATAATTGACCATTGCTACGTATAACGGACCGTTGCTATGTATAACAAACCGTTGCTATGTATAACAGACCGTTGCTATGTATAACAGACCATTGCTATATATAACAGACTGTTGCTACGTATAACAGACCATTGCTACGTATAACGGACCGTTGCTATGTATAACAGACCATTGCTATGTATAACAGACCATTGCTACGAATAACAGGCCGTTACTACGTATAACAGACCGTTGCTACGTATAACAGACCGTTGCTACGTATAACAGACCGTTGCTACGAATAACAGAACGTTGCTTTGTAAACCAGACCGTTGCTACGTATAACAGACCGTTGCTACGTATAACAGACCGTTGCTACGTATAACAGACCGTTGCTATGTATAACAGACGGTCTCAGTTAACTGGTGTGAGACCAGTAAAGGCTGCTCTCAGTTAAATGGTTAACCTATAGACCTGTAGAACCAGGTCTGGTCTAGACCTGTAGGACCAGGTCTGGTCTGACCCTTTAACCCTTTAACCAGCTCAGCTGCTGCTGGTGTTAAAATCAAACTCACCCTCCTGATAAACACGTCAATATTTCATCACTGGAGCGCTGTTCACTGGGAGTGATGGAATATTCTGGGATGTTCTGGGACTGATGACACTCTGAATTATTTCATCAATATTGTAACCAGTGAGAGAGACTCTGAGAGGTTTAGGGTTCAGACTCTGAACTGGGACAAACTGGACTAAATATTCTACAACCTGCACTGATGGAGCCTGAAGGCAACACGGGAGAGGCTCCACATGTCTCTCTGTTATCTACTGTACAACATAAACTATGTAACATACTAACATACTACCGTCACAGGGTTCAGGAACCTTGTCAGAGAACAGGGTTCAGGAACCTTGTTAGAGAACAGGGTTCAGATACCTTGTCAGAGAACAGGGTTCAGGAACCTTGTGAGAGAACAGGGTTCAGGAACCTCGTTAGAGAACAGGGTTCAGGTACCTTGTGAGAGAACAGGGTTCAGGTACCTTGTCAGAGTAGATGGACATGCGCGTCGTCAGGCCGACCACGGGGATCCGGTAGAAGCCGGCGGTGTAGGAGACCGGCGTTGGAGTCAGGTGGTCGTTGGACTGAGGAGGGTGACTCACCAGGATGGCGTACACCTGCAGAAGAACATCTGGTTTTAGTCATACTGTCTCGCAGTAGTAGGAATGTAACTAAGTACATTTACTGAAGTACACATTTGAAGTACTTTTACTTTACTGGACTTCTACTCTACTACATTTATCTGACAGCTGTAAACTTCTGAAGAGTTTATAAAACCTGATGTTTGGTTATAAATTAAACTCAGTTTATACAATGTGCAGCTGAAACCATCAGTCCATTAATCAATTAATCCATTAATCTATTAGTTAATTAATCAATTATTCCATTGATCCATTAATCCATTAATTAATTAATCCATTAATCAATTAATCAATTAGTCCATTAATCAATTAATCCATTAATCAATTAGTCCATTTATCGATTAATCCATTAATCAATTAGTTCATTAATCAATTAGTCCATTAGTCAATTAGTCCTTTAATCAATAAGTCCTAAAATCAATTAGTCCTTCAATAAATTAGTCCATTAATGAATTAGTCCAACAATCAATTAGTCCAATAATCGATTAGTCCATTAATCAATTAGTCATTTAATCAATTAGTTCATTAATCAATTAGTCCATTCGTCAATTAGTCGTTTAATCAATAAGTCTTTCAATCAATTAGTCCTTCAATCTACAGACGTAGGCAAAGTTGTTGGTACCCTTCCGTTAAAGAGAGAAAAACCCACAATGGTCACTGAAATAACTTGAAACTGACAAAAGTAATAATAAATAAAAATTTACTGAAAATTAACTAATGAAAATCAGACATTGTTTTTGAATTGTGGTTCAACAGAATCATTTTAAAAAACAAACTAATGAAACTGACCTGGACAAAAAATGATGGTACCCCTAGAAAAGATGTAAAATAATGTGACCATAGGGACATGTTAAACTAAGGTGTGTCCTGTAAATAGCATCACAGGTATCTTCAAACTTGTAATCAGTCAGTCTGCCTATCTAAAGGGTGAAAAGTAGTCACTGTGCTGTTTGGTATCATGGTGTGTACCACACTGAACATGGACCACAGAAAGCTAAGGAGAGAGTTGTCTCAGGAGATCAGAAAGAACATTATAGACCTTCATGTTAAAGGTAAAGGCTATAAGACCATCTCCAAGCAGCCTGATGTTCCTGTGACTACAGCTGCACATATTATTCAGAAGTTTAAGGTCCATGGGACTGTAGCCAACCTCCCTGGACGTGGCCGCAAGAGGAAAATTGATGACATATTGAAGAGACGGATAATACGAATGGTAACCAAAGAGCCCAGAACAACTTCCAAAGAGATTAGAGGTGATCTCCAAGGTCAAGGTACATCAGTGTCAGATCGCACCATCCGTCACTGTTTGAGCCAAAGTGGACTTAATGGAAGACAACCGAGGAGGACGCCAAATCATAAAAAAGCGAGACTGGAATTTTCCAAAATGCATATTGACAAGCCACAAAGCTTCTGGGAGAATGTCCTTTGGACAGATGAGACAAAACTGGAGTTATTTGGCAAGTCACATCAGCTCTATGTTCACAGACGAAGAGATGAAGCATCCAAAGAAAAGAACACTGTACCTAATGTGAAACATGGAGGAGGCTCGGTTATGTTATGGGGCTGCTTTGCTGCATCTGGCACAGGGTGTCTTGAATCTGTGCAGGGTGCAATGAAATCTCAAGACTTTAAAGGCATTCTGGAGTGAAATGTGCTGCCCAGTGTCAGAAAGCTTGGTCTCAGTTGCAGGTCATGGGTCCTCAAACAAGATAATGACCCAAAACACAGCTAAAAACACCCAAGAATGGCTAAGAACTAAACATTGGACTGTTCTGAAGTGGCCTTCTATGAGCCCTGATCTAAATCCTATTGAACATCTGTCGAAGGAGCTGAAACATGCAGTCTGGAGAAGGCACCCTTCAAACCTGAGACAGCTGGAGCAGTTTGCTCACGAGGAGTGGGCCAACATACCTGTCGACAGGTGCAGAAGTCTCATTGAGAGTTACAGAAATCACTTGATTGCAGTGATTGCCTCAAAAGGTTGTGCAACAAAATATTAAGTTAAGGGTACCATCATTTTTGTCTAGGCCAGTTTCATTAGTTTGTTTTTTTAAATGATTCTGCTGAACCATAATTCAAAAACAATATCTGATTTTCATTAGTTCATTTTCAGTGAATTTTTATTTATTATTACTTTTGTCAGTTTCAAGTTATTTCAGTGACCATTGTTGGTTTTTCTTTCTTTAACGGAAGGGTACCAACAATTTTGCCTACGTCTGTATTAGTCCATTAATGAATTAGTCCAATAATCAATCAACCCTTTAGTCAATTAGTCCAATAATCAATAATGTTTTAGTAACATTATTATTGTTATTGTATTGGTAATAATGTTAATAATGTTAAAGTATTAACATTATTTAGTTAATAATAAATAAAAATAAATAAATAATAGTTTTGTTTTTACAAACCAAACAATCAATCGATTAATGGAGAAAATAATCAGCAGATGAATCCATAATGAAAATAAGATATAGATCAATAATAATTAAAGTATAGATAATATAATATAATATAATGTGATATTAATGAACCAGAGAGAGAGCAGCAGAAACTCTGTTATTCACTGTGTGTCTATAATCCCTCCATCTCTCCGCTGGGAGGATGGACGGATTACATCTCTGCTGATGGAGAGAGAGAGAGAGAGAGAGAGAGACAGAGAGAGAGAGAGGATGATAATCTGACGTCCATCTCTCTCTCTCTCTCTCTCTCTCTCTCTCTCTCTCTCTCTCTCTGTCTGTCCGGTACGTCGGCCATGTTGGCCTCATTTCCTCTACAGAGGAACTCGTTACTGAAGGATGTTCAATGTGAAACTGATCTGAACTCTGTTTGTTTGTTTCTACGACTAAATATGAATATGTCTGTTCTGACTTCAGTTTATGACTCTAAAACCAGAGAGAGAGAGAATGAAACCAGAGAGAGAATAAAACCAGAGAGAGAGAGAATGAAACCAGAGAGAGAGAGAATAAAACCAGAGAGAGAGAGACTAAAACCAGAGAGAGAGAGACTAAAACTAGAGATAGAGAGAGAATAAAACCAGAGATAGAGAGAATAAAACCAGAGATAGAGAGAATAAAACCAGAGATAGAGAGAGAGAATAAAGCCAGAGAGAGAGAGACTAAAACCAGAGATAGAGAGAGAATAAAACCAGAGATAGAGAATAAAACCAGAGATAGAGAGAGAATAAAACCAGAGATAGAGAGAGAATAAAACCAGAGATAGAGAGAGAATAAAACCAGAGATAGAGAGAGAATAAAACCAGAGATAGAGAGAGAATAAAACCAGAGATAGAGAGAATAAAACCAGAGATAGAGAGAGAATAAAACCAGAGATAGAGAGAGAATAAAACCAGAGATAGAGAGAGAATAAAACCAGAGATAGAGAGAGAGAATAAAACCAGAGAGAGAGAGAATAAAACCAGAGATAGAGAGAGAATAAAACCAGAGATAGAGAGAATAAAACCAGAGCTAGAGAGAGAGAATAAAACCAGAGAGAGAGAATAAAACCAGAGATAGAGAGAGAGAATAAAACCAGAGAGAGCGAGAATAAAACCAGAGATAGAGAGAGAGAATAAAACCAGAGAGAGCGAGAATAAAACCAGAGATAGAGCAAGAGAATAAAACCAGAGAGAGAGAGAATAAAACCAGAGATAGAGAGAGAATAAAACCAGAGAGAGAGAGAGAGAATAAAACCAGAGAGAGAGAGAATAAAACCAGAGATAGAGAGAATAAAACCAGAGAGAGAGAGAATAAAACCAGAGATAGAGAGAGAGAATAAAACCAGAGAGAGAGAGAATAAAACCAGAGAGAGAGAGAATAAAACCAGAGAGAGAGAGAGAGAATAAAACCAGAGATAGAGAGAGAGAATAAAACCAGAGAGAGAGAGAGAGAATAAAACGAGAGAGAGAGAGAATAAAACCAGAGATAGAGAGAATAAAACCAGAGAGAGAGAGAATGAAACCAGAGAGAGAGAGAATGAAACCAGAGATAGAGAGAGAGAATAAAACCAGAGGTAGAGAGAATAAAACCAGAGAGAGAGAGAGAGAATAAAACCAGAGAGAGAGAGAATGAAACCAGAGAGAGAGAGAATGAAACCAGAGATAGAGAGAGAGAATAAAACCAGAGGTAGAGAGAATAAAACCAGAGGGAGAGAATAAAACCAGAGAGAGAGAGAATAAAACCAGAGAGAGAGAATGAAACCAGAGATAGAGAGAGAGAATAAAACCAGAGATAGAGAGAGAGAACAAAACCAGAAATAGAGAGAGAGAATAAAACCAGAGATAGAGAGAGAGAATAAAACCAGAGAGAGAGAGAGAATAAAACCAGATAGAGAGAGAAAATAAAACCAGAGAGAGAGAGAGAGAATAAAACCAGAGATAGAGAGAGAGAATAAAACCAGAGAGAGAGAGAGAGAATAAAACCAGAGATAGAGAGAGAGAGAATAAAACCAGAGATAGAGAGAGAATAAAACCAGAGAGATAGAGAGAGAGAATAAAACCAGAGAGAGAGATAGAGAGAATAAAACCAGAGATAGAGAGAGAATAAAACCAGAGAGAGAATAAAACCAGAGAGAGAGAATAAAAACAGAGATAGAGAGAATAAAACCAGAGAGAGAGAATAAGACCAGAGAGAGAGAGAGAGAATAAAACCAGATAGAGAGAAAATAAAACCAGAGAGAGAGAGAGAGAGAATAAAACCAGAGATAGAGAGAGAGAATAAAACCAGAGAGAGAGAGAGAATAAAACCAGAGATAGAGAGAGAGAATAAAACCAGAGATAGAGAGAGAATAAAACCAGAGAGATAGAGAGAGAGAATAAAACCAGAGAGAGAGATAGAGAGAATAAAACCAGAGATAAAGAGAGAGAATAAAACCAGAGAGAGAATAAAACCAGAGAGAGAGAGAATAAAAACAGAGATAGAGAGAATAAAACCAGAGAGAGAGAGAATACGACCAGAGAGAGAGAATAAAACCAGAGAGAGAGAGAATAAAACCAGAGAGAGAGAGAGAATAAAACCAGAGAGAGAGAGAATAAAACCAGAGATAGAGAGAATAAAACCAGAGATAGACAGAATAAAACCAGAGAGAGAGAGAATAAAATCAGAGAGAGAGAGAATAAAACCAGAGATAGAGAGAATAAAACCAGAGATAGAGAGAATAAAACCAGAGAGAGAGAATTAAACCAGAGATAGAGAGAGAATAAAACCAGAGATTGAGAGAATAAAACCAGAGAGAGAGAATAAAACCAGAGATATAGAGAATAAAATCAGAGATAGAGAGAATAAAACCAGAGAGAGAGAGAATAAAACCAGAGATAGAGAGAGAGAATAAAACCAGAGATAGAGAGAATAAAACCAGAGAGAGAGAGAATAAAATCAGAGAGAGAGAATAAAACCAGAGAGAGAGAGAGAGAATAAAACCAGAGATAGAGAGAATAAAACCAGAGATAGAGAGAGAGAATAAAACCAGAGAGAGAGAGAATAAAACCAGAGATAGAGAGAATAAAACCAGAGAGAGAGAATAAAACCAGAGAGAGAGAGAATAAAACCAGAGAGAGAGAGAATAAAACCAGACGTAACTGTTTACATCAATAATGACTCCATTAACTGGTTTTATTGTTGCTGTCAATGAACCCAACACTCCCTTCAAAATAAAAGCCCAGCAGTGTCTCCTCTCTCCACTGACAGGAAGAAGTAAAGATCTGATTTAGAAGGATGAGCTGGGTTCATTGAGTGATGATCAGAATAAACCAGAATCTGATCTCCTGGTTCCTCCGTCAACAACAGTCTTTATATAATATACATATACATACTGGAAAAACAAAGTTCGGAAACTTGTGTTTGGTGGATTATTTCTCTGTTGTTACAATGCTAATGGTCATTGTATTTTACATGGTTGGAAAGCCTGTTTCTTGACCTTCACAATGATGTCCAACTTGTAAGGATCATGCATTTGTGGGATGAGCAGCACAGCTGATTATGTGGGGAGCGCCCAAGAAAAATTTGCCGAAATGCTCTGCCAATGGTAAACAGTGTATTGTCATAAGGCTACCAGGAAGCCTGCAATGACTGCCCTTCACCGTCAGGCCCGTTGGCGCTGGTGTCTCCAACACAGACAATGGAACCTGAACATGTGGGGGAAGGTCATGTTCAGTGATGAGTCCAGGTTCTGTCTGCCAAAGTTGGATGGCGGGGTGAAAGTATGGAGACGACGTGGAGAACGCTCTGCTGATTGTTGCACCGATGGAGTAACAGCTTTTGGTGGGGCAGTGTCATGGTGTGGGGGGGGGGCATCTCCCTCACTGGCAAAACAAGGCTTGTCATCCTTGAAGGCCATCTCAATGCAGGGAGATATCGGGATGAGATTCTGCAGCCAGTGGCGATCCCATATCTCCACAATCTGGCACCTAACTTCATCCTCCAAGAAACAACGCCCCCCCCCACAGAGCCAGGGTTATCACAGACTACCTCCACAATGTGGGAGGAGAGAGAATGGAACGGCCTCCAAGAGTCCACACCTCAACCCAATTCAACACTTGTGGGATCAGTTTGGGCGTGCTGTACGTGTTAGAGTGACCAACACAACCACGCTGGCTGACCTGCACCGAATCCTGGTTGAGGAATGGAACGCCATCCCACAGCAACGTGTGACCAGGTTGGTGACCAGCATGAGGAGGAGGTGCCAGGCTGTTGTGGCTGCGTATGGATCTTCCACCGCTACAGAGGCTCCTGACGGTGGATTCAATCAATCAATATGTCTTGTTTGTTCCTTGTTACTGATAGAGAGTTCAATCATCCACCAAACAACTCACAACAAGAGTCAACACCAACAGGAGAATACACTGTTTACCATCGGCACCGGGGCTCCCCACATCATCAGCTGTGCTGCTCATCCCACAAATGCATGATCCTTACAAGTGTGACATCATTGTGAAGGTAAATAAACAGGCTTTCCAACCATGTAGAATACAATGATCATTAGCATTGTAACAACAGAGAAATAATCCACCAAACACAAGTTTAACTACTTTGTTTTCCATGTTTATTTATACAGATGTTCCTGAGGTCTGACAGATGTTCGGAGTGTTTCTGATGCAGCGATTATTATTATCACTAATATGAAACATGATCAACATGTTGTTGAGTTTTACTGACTAGAAGCTGAACAGAGAAGAAACATCAGAACTACAACTAACACGTATTCTATCATTAATCACTGATTCATGTTCATTCCATTATTTAATGATTAATACGTATTATTCCTCTCACCTGGTTGGAGATGAGGTCCTCGCAGACGGACAGGGCCATCTGGATGGCGTTGGGTTTGTGCGTGACGGAGATGGCGTTCATCTTGAACTTGTCCTTCCCGTACAGCGTGTTGGCCTGAGTCACCGCCTCCTTGAACACCTGCTCGTAGCGCTTCTGACTCAGCACGGCGCCGATGTTCACCAGCCGGGGCTCGCAGCCGCCGCGGGCCACCGAACAGCACTGCAGCACGGCGAGGAGGAGCACGCCGCGCAGCTCCACTGAGGAAGAGGAGGAGGAGGAGGAGGAGAGGAAGGTTAGAGATACAGTGGCGCTCTGAGCTAAACGCTAACACCAGCAGAGCAGCTATAACGGTCACCAGCGTTAGCTAACAGTCAGTAACCACAGAGTCCAGCTGAGGCTGATGGGAACTCAACTCAATCATAAACCAAAGTACTGGACTCGTTACCATGGTGACCTGATGATGGCGCTACAAGAAACGTCAGAAGATCACCACAGAAGAAAAAACTCAAGGTTGGATCAACATCATCACGCCACAGACGCCGTTCAACACAGCGCCATTAAACACAGCGCCGTTCAACACCGCCACTCAACACCGCCGTTAAACACCACCGCTCAACACCGCCACTCAACAACTCATTATATTAGTGTTTATATTAGTGACCTTGTCCTCAATCAGAGGACGTCCGTCAGAGACGACATCATCTCCGTAACAACACCACTACAGAGATACGTTCAGACGGCGGCTGGTGTTACCACGGCCGGTGTTACCACGGCCGGTGTTACCACGGCTTTCACCACTAATTAATGACTTAATAGTTTTATCTTGTAAATTTACGACTTTAATCTAAAAAATCTGAGTCTTTTCTTACAAATTTATGACTTTATAGTCGGAAAGAAAGAAAGAATGAAAGAATGAAAGAAAGAAAGAAAGAAAGAATAAAAGAAAGAAAGAAAGAAAGAGAGAAAGAAAGAGAATGGATCCAGTCGGATGAGTCTCTGTCTCTGAGTCAGTCTCTGATAGACGAGCAGTGGAATGTGTTTTGTGAGTTGATGATGAAGTTCTCAGCAGGTTTCTTCATCAGCTCAGACTGAAGCCGTCAGAAACACCAACACAAACAACACAAACTCATATTTAATAAAGATATTAGTGTAAACACATTCAAACATTATGATCCTCTCACAGGATTCATCTACAGATCAATATCATCATCACGTTATCTGATCATAAAGAAGATCAGGTTTATTAAATGTCTCTCGAGCGTTGAAGTGAAGAAGCTTTACGATGTTTTAACATTTAAATACCAGCTGAATGTGGACGGAGACAAAGACTCACTTCATTGTCCCACACTGGAGACACTGGAGACACTGGAGGACACGTGGACTAGCTGCTGCCTCCATAACATAAAAAGACCAGCTAAACAATAAGCACATTTAATAACAATTACATCATAATAAAACATATACTGACAATAAATAGATTAAAAAAACAATAAACAGTCTGTGATCAATAAGTGAGCACAGATACAGCTGTGTAGTGAACAGATGTTAGACGAGTCTCAGTTAACATCATCAGAGAGCTGGGAGGCTCTTATTGTGAAAAGCCTTGAAGTAGTCTAATAAACTGAACCAGATTAACCTCAATAACCTGTATATTCTCTATAACCTCTATAACCGTATATAACCGTATATAACCTCTATAACCTCTATAATCTCTATAACCTCTATAACCTCTATAACCTCTATAACCTCTATAACCGTATATAACCTCTATAATCTCTATAACCGTATATAACCTCTATAATCTCTATAACCGTATATAACCTCTATAATCTCTATAACCTCTATAATCTCTATAACCGTATATAACCTCTATAATCTCTATAACCTCTATAATCTCTATAACCTCTATAACCGTATATAACCTCTATAATCTCTATAACCTCTATAACCTCTATAACCTCTATAACCGTATATAACCTCTATAATCTCTATAACCTCTATAATCTCTATAACCTCTATAACCGTATATAACCTCTATAATCTCTATAACCTCTATAATGGTATAGAACTGCAGATATACTCTGTCTATAGATGTTGTCTCTCAACTTTCTCACATCTCAAGTTGTAAACAACAACCGGCGCTGGAACAGGAAGTCTTGGCCCGGAGACCGAACCCCCCCAGGAAGAGCGCCGCTCGTCGATCCCAACCTTCATAGAGGTCAAACGGCGGTACACTTCATTCAGACCGAGTACAAGTACTTACATCTGGGTACTCTCCGATACCGAGTACCGATACGAGTACTTCTCTGTGCCTAAAGACCCTCGTTAACAGCCAGCTGGAGGGTGTGAGTGACACACGGCAGGCTGGGGAGTCCCGCATACGAGGCGGTGCGCCGCCACCGGCTCTAGGTCGGCTCGGGGTAAAGGTGGCTCGCGGGGCCTTGGACAAAGTGCTCCCTGCGCCCTCTCTCTCTGCCGGGGAGGGACGGGCGGACTGTCCTCAGTGCGCCTCAACCGCGTCGTGCCGCCATATCGGGGCTCGGCCCACGTAAAAAGCGCCAGGGGTCTGCGGCGACGTCAGCAACCCACCCGACCCGTCTTGAAACACGGACCAAGGAGTCTAACGCATGCTTGAGTCAGAGGGGTAAGCAAAACCCCGTGGCGCAATGAAAGTGAGGGCCGGCGCTGGCTGAGTTGGGATCCTGGCCAAGCGGAGTCGGGCACACCACCATAAAGTGGTATCGGTGGCGTTGTATCAGTGGCGTTGTATCGGTGGCATTGTATCGGTGGCGTTGTATCGGAGCTGTTGTATCAGTGGCGTTGGACGACTGACGGGGGGACGACTGAAGGGACATGATGGTGATCAACCTTCATTTATTATTCAGGTATCGCAAAATGACAATCAAACATACGTTGAAGTCTGTGAGGTCTCTATTGACCAGATCTCTACGGACCAGATCTCTACGAACCAGATCTCTACGAGCCAGATCTCTATGAACCAGATCTCTACGAACCAGATCTCTATGAACCAGATCTCTATGAACCAGGTCTCTATGAACCAGATCTCTACGAACCAGATCTCTACGAACCAGATCTCTATGAACCAGGTCTCTATGAACCAGATCTCTATGAACCAGATCTCTATGAACCAGATCTCTACGAACCAGATCTCTACGAACCAGGTCTCTGTCGACCAGATCTCTACGAAACAGATCTCTATGAACCAGATCTCTATGAACCAGATCTCTACGAACCAGATCTCTACGAACCAGATCTCTACGAACCAGATCTCTATCGACCAGATCTCTACGAAATAGATCTCTACGAACCAGATCTCTATGAACCAGATCTCTACGAAATAGATCTCTACGAACCAGATCTCTACGAACCAGATCTCTATGAACCAGATCTCTATGAACCAGATCTCTACGAACCGGATCTCTACGAACCGGATCTCTACGAACCGGATCTCTATGAACCAGATCTCTACGAACCAGATCTCTACGAACCAGGTTTCTATCGACCAGATCTCTACGAAACAGATCTCTATGAACCAGATCTCTACGAACCAGATCTCTACGAACCAGATCTCTACGAACCAGATCTCTACGAACCAGATCTCTATCGACCAGATCTCTACGAAATAGATCTCTACGAACCAGATCTCTATGAACCAGATCTCTACGAAATAGATCTCTACGAACCAGATCTCTACGAACCAGATCTCTATGAACCAGATCTCTATGAACCAGATCTCTACGAACCAGATCTCTACGAACCGGATCTCTACGAACCGGATCTCTATGAACCAGATCTCTACGAACCAGATCTCTACGAACCAGGTTTCTATCGACCAGATCTCTATGAACCAGATCTCTGTGAACCAGATCTCTGTGAACCAGATCTCTATGTACCAGGTCTCTGTGAACCAGATCTCTGTGAACCAGATCTCTGTGAACCAGATCTCTGTGAACCAGGTCTCTATCGACCAGATCTCTATGAACCAGATCTCTGTGAACCAGATCTCTATGAACCGGATCTCTACGAACCGGATCTCTACGAACCGGGTCTCTACGAACCGGGTCTCTACCAACCGGGTCTCTACCAACCGGGTCTCTACGAACCGGGTCTCTACGAACCGGGTCTCTACCAACCGGATCTCTACCAACCGGATCTCTACCAACCGGATCTCTACGAACCAGGTCTCTACCAACCAGGTCTCTACGAACCGGATCTATACAAACCGGATCTCTACCAACCGGGTCTCTACCAACCGGGTCTCTACCAACCGGGTCTCTACGAACCAGGTCTCTACCAACCGGTCTCTACCAACCAGGTCTCTACGAACCAGATCTCTATGAACCGGGTCCGACTAGCTGGTCATGAAGAGGTTAAATAACACTCCAAACTGTCATAGCCATTTTCAAAGGGGTCCCTTGACCTCTGACCTCCAGATCAGTGAATAGGTTCTATGGGTACCCACGAGTCTCCCCTTTACAGACATGCACACTTTATGATCATCACATGCAGTTTGGGGCAAGTCATAGTCAAGTCAGCACACTGACACACTGACAGCTGTTGTTGCCTGTTGGGCTGCAGTCCATGTTATGATTGGAGCATATTGTTTTATGCTAAATGCAGTACCTGTGAGGGTTTCTGATCAATATCTGTCATTGATCTGTGTTGTTGATTGATTTACAATAATAAATATATACATACATTTACATAAAGCAGCATATTAGTCCACTCCCATGTTGATAAGAGGATTAAATATCTTCCTTTATGGTTCATTTAGAACAGATAAAACAATGTGATTTTAATTGATCAACAGTAAAATAAAAATGTTCCTAAAATCTTCAGCAACATTTTAATGTCACAACAGTTTAGTTTTCATGAAGCTTCTTTGTTAGATTATATAACAGAATATTTAATCTGAATTTAAAACATTTAATCTACAAACAGCAGAAAGATTAAAGAGATTAAATAACATTAAACTGTGATTGTTTACTGAGTAACAGCAGAGTTATAGATTTATATTTATATTTATATATTTATATATTAATATGTGTCTTTAGAGGAGATGATGACGATGGACTGAATATTTAATCAACTCTGAATTAATGATGTTTAATTAATGACATCATGTTGGATAAAAGCAGAACGATCACTAATATCATTAATATAATAAACATCATAATAATAAAGTGACTCACTGGTTCTCCGGTCAGGATTCCGGTAAACGTCGTCCGGTGGTCTCCTGTTGATTTCACCGTCTGTGATTTATTTAAATCCCGGTGATCCCCCCGGTGGTCCTCCCGGTGATCCTCCCGGTGGTCCCGGTACCGGCCCGGTACCACCAGCCGGGTCCGTCGGGTTAAAGGTGTTCTGATCTTTAAGAATCAATAATAATCAATAATGAATCAAATAATGATCTGTTGATCCGGAGGTCTGTCCGGTGGTCTGTCCTGTGGTCGGTGTGTTCTGCTCCCGGTGGACCGAACCGGAACCGGGTTCTTCCTCTCCGGAGGATTAAATGATGTTTTTAATTAAACATCAGACCCGGTTCGGTGGGGGGGGCGGCGGGTCCTGTTGATTCTTCTTCGTGTCTCCTTCAACACAAACAAACATCAAATATTAAATATCTCATCAACTCATCCCGTTAACCGGTAAACGGTCCTCTGGTTCCTCTCCGATTCTCCGGTTACCGGTCTCTACCGGGTCTCCGTCCTGTTGATGCTTCCAGATGACCTGCAGCGCGCGTGCCCGCGGTGCGTCCTTGGATCCTGACCGACGAGCGCTCCCGCTCCTCTCCTCCAGCACCGTCTGTGAGCGCGCGGCCGCCGGAGCGCGTGCAAGAGCTTCTCTCTGGTTGAATTAATGAAGCGACACGTGCTCGTCCCCGCGCGCTCACAGACACAACAGACAGACCTGCTCCTGAACGTCACATTTATATTAATATTAAATATTTAATACATTAGATCAGTTTATAATATTTAATAACAGACCTCCACTCTGACGTCACATTTATGATTGAAACAGGTTCTGCCTTCATTTATCAATTAAGAGAACTCTCTTACAGCTCGTTCTGAAGGGTTCTAGACTAACGGGACATTATTTACACGCTGTCTCCTCTACACTTCACCTCCTCTACACTTCACCTTTACACTTCACCTCCTCTACACTTCACCTCCTCTACACTTCACCTTTACACTTCACCTTCTCTACACTTCACCTCCTCTACACTTCACCTTTACACTTCACCTTCTCTACACTTCACTTCCTCTACACTTCACCTTTACACTTCACCTCCTCTACACTTCACCTTTACACTTCACCTTCTCTACACTTCACTTCCTCTACACTTCACCTTTACACTTCACCTTCTCTACACTTCACCTCCTCTACACTTCACCTCCTCTACACTTCACCTTTACACTTCACCTTCTCTACACTTCACCTCCTCTACACTTCACCTTTACACTTCACCTTCTCTACACTTCACCTCCTCTACACTTCACCTCCTCTACACTTCACCTTTACACTTCACCTTCTCTACACTTCACCTCCTCTACACTTCACCTTTACACTTCACCTCCTCTACACTTCACCTCCTCTACACTTCACCTTTACACTTCACCTTCTCTACACTTCACCTTCTCTACACTTCACCTCCTCTACACTTCACCTTTACACTTCACCTTCTCTACACTTCACTTCCTCTACACTTCACCTTTACACTTCACCTTCTCTACACTTCACCTCCTCTACACTTCACCTTTACACTTCACCTTCTCTACACTTCACTTCCTCTACACTTCACCTTTACACTTCACCTCCTCTACACTTCACCTTTACACTTCACCTTCTCTACACTTCACTTCCTCTACACTTCACTTCCTCTACACTTCACCTCTACACTTCACCTCCTCTACACTTCACCTTTACACTTCACCTCCTCTACACTTCACCTTTACACTTCACCTTCTCTACACTTCACTTCCTCTACACTTCACCTTTACACTTCACCTCCTCTACACTTCACCTTTACACTTCACCTTCTCTACACTTCACTTCCTCTACACTTCACTTCCTCTACACTTCACCTCTACACTTCACCTCCTCTACACTTCACCTTTACACTTCACCTCCTCTACACTTCACCTTTACACTTCACCTTCTCTACACTTCACTTCCTCTACACTTCACTTCCTCTACACTTCACCTCTACACTTCACCTCCTCTACACTTCACCTTTACACTTCACCTCCTCTACACTTCACCTCCTCTACACTTCACCTTTACACTTCACCTTCTCTACACTTCACTTCCTCTACACTTCACTTCCTCTACACTTCACCTCTACACTTCACCTTCTCTACACTTCACTTCCTCTACACTTCACTTCCTCTACACTTCACCTCTACACTTCACCTCCTCTACACTTCACCTCCTCTACACTTTATCTACACTTCACCTCCTCTACACTTCACCTCTACACTAGACCTTCTCTACACTTCACCTCCTCTACACTTCACCTCTAAACTTCACTTCCTCTACACTTCATCTACACTTCACCTCCTCTACACTACACCTTCTCTACACTACACTTCCTCTACACTTCATCTACACTTCACCTCCTCTACACTACAACCTTCTCTACACTTCACTTCCACTTCCTCTACACTTCATCTACACTTCACCTCCTCTACACTTCATCTCCTCTACACTTCACCTCCTCTACACTTCATCTCCTCTACACTTCACCTCCTCTACACTACACCTTCTCTACACTTCACTTCATCCACACTTCATCTACACTTCACTTCCTCTACACTTCATCTACACTTCACCTCCTCTACACTTCCTCTCCTCTACACTTCACCTCCTCTACACTTCACCTCCTCTACACTTCACCTGCTCTACACTTCACCTCCTCTACACTTCACTTCACCTCCTCTACACTTCACTTCTATATTTCACCTCCTCTACACTTCACCTCACCTGCTCTACACTTCACCTCCTCTACACTTCACTTCACCTCCTCTACACCTCACCTCCTCTACACTTCACTTCACCTCCTCTACACTTCACCTCCTCTACACTTCACTTCACCTCCACTTCACCTCCTCTACACTTCACTTCACCACCTCTACACTTCAATTCACCTCCTCTACACTTCACTTCACCTCCTCTACACTTCACCTCTACACTTCACCTTCTCCACACTTCACTTCCTCTACACTTCACTTCCTCTACACTTCACCTCTACACTTCACCTCCTCTACACTTCATCTACACTTCACCTCCTCTACACTTCACCTCTACACTAGACCTTCTCTACACTTCACCTCCTCTACACTTCACCTCTAAACTTCACTTCCTCTACACTTCATCTACACTTCACCTCCTCTACACTACACCTTCTCTACACTACACTTCCTCTACACTTCATCTACACTTCACCTCCTCTACACTACACCTTCTCTACACTTCACTTCCTCTACACTTCATCTACACTTCACCTCCTCTACACTTCATCTCCTCTACACTTCACCTCCTCTACACTTCACCTCCTCTACATTTCACCTGCTCTACACTTCACCTCCTCTACACTTCACTTCACCTCCTCTACACTTCACTTCTATATTTCACCTCCTCTACATTTCACCTCACCTGCTCTACACTTCATCTCCTCTACACTTCACTTCACCTCCTCTACACCTCACCTCCTCTACACTTCACTTCACCTCCTCTACACTTCACCTCCTCTACACTTCACTTCACCTCCACTTCACTTCACCTTCTCTACACTTCACTTCCTCTACACTTCATCTACACTTCACCTCCTCTACACTTCATCTCCTCTACACTTCACCTCCTCTACACTTCCTCTCCTCTACACTTCACCTCCTCTACACTTCACCTCCTCTACACTTCACCTGCTCTACACTTCACCTCCTCTACACTTCACTTCACCTCCTCTACACTTCACTTCTATATTTCACCTCCTCTACACTTCACCTCACCTGCTCTACACTTCATCTCCTCTACACTTCACTTCACCTCCTCTACACCTCACCTCCTCTACACTTCACTTCACCTCCTCTACACTTCACCTCCTCTACACTTCACTTCACCTCCACTTCACTTCACCTCCTCTACACTTCACTTCACCACCTCTACACTTCAATTCACCTCCTCTACACTTCACTTCACCTCCTCTACACTTCAATTCACCTCCTCTACACTTCACTTCACCTCCTCTACACTACACTTCACCTCCTCTACACTTCACTTCACCTCCTCTACACTTCACCTCCTCTACACTTCACTTCACCACCTCTACACTTCACCTCCTCTACACTTCACTTCACCTCCTCTACACTTCATTTCACCACCTCTACACTTCACCTCCTCTACACTTCACTTCACCTGCTCTACACTTCACCTCCTCTACACTTCACCACCTCTACACTTCACCTCCACTTCACTTCACCACCTCTACACTTCACCTCCTCTACACTTCACCTCCTCTACACTTCACCTGCTCTACACTTCACCTCCTATACACTTCACTTCACCTGCTCTACACTTCAACTCCTCTACACTTCACTTTACCTCCACTTCACTACACCTGCTCTACACTTCACCTCCTCTACACTTCACTTCACTACCTCTACACTTCACCTCCTCTACACTTCACCACTTCACCTCCTCTACACTTCACCTCCTCTACACTTCACTTCACCTCCTCTACACTTCACTTCACCTCCTCTACACTTCGCCTCCTCTAGACTTCCTTCACCTCCTCTACACTTCACCTCCTCTACACTTCACTTCACCACCTCTACACTTCAATTCACCTCCTCTACACTTCACTTCACCTCCTCTACACTTCAATTCACCTCCTCTACACTTCACTTCACCTCCTCTACACTACACTTCACCTCCTCTACACTTCACTTCACCTCCTCTACACTTCACCTCCTCTACACTTCACTTCACCACCTCTACACTTCACCTCCTCTACACTTCACTTCACCTCCTCTACACTTCATTTCACCACCTCTACACTTCACCTCCTCTACACTTCACTTCACCTGCTCTACACTTCACCTCCTCTACACTTCACTTCACCTGCTCTACACTTCACCTCCTCTACACTTCACCACCTCTACACTTCACCTCCACTTCACTTCACCACCTCTACACTTCACCTCCTCTACACTTCACCTCCTCTACACTTCACCTGCTCTACACTTCACCTCCTATACACTTCACTTCACCTGCTCTACACTTCAACTCCTCTACACTTCACTTTACCTCCACTTCACTACACCTGCTCTACACTTCACCTCCTCTACACTTCACTTCACTACCTCTACACTTCACCTCCTCTACACTTCACTTCACCTCCTCTACACTTCACTTCACCTCCTCTACACTTCGCCTCCTCTAGACTTCCTTCACCTCCTCTACACTTCACCTCATCTACACTTCACTTCACCTCCTCTACACTTCACTTCACCTCCTCTACACTTCACTTCACCTCCTCTACACTTCACTTCACCACCTCTACACTTCACCTCCTCTACACTTCACTTCACCTCCTCTACACTTCACTTCACCACCTCTACACTTCACCTCCTCTACACTTCACTTCACCTGCTCTACACTTCACCTCCTCTACACTTCACCTGCTCTACACTTCACCTCCTCTACACTTCACTTCACCTCCTCTTTACTTCACCTCCTCTACACTTCACTTCACCTCCTCTACACTTCACCTCCTCTTTACTTCACCTCCTCTACACTTCACCTCCTCTTTACTTCACCTCCTCTACAATTCACTTCACCTCCTCTACATTTCACCTCCTCTTTACTTCACCTCCTCTACACTTCACTTCACCTCCTCTTCACTTCACCTCATCTTCACTTAACCTCCTCTACACTTCACTTCACCTCTTCTTCACTTCACCTCTTCTTCACTTCACCTCCTCTACACTTCACTTCACCTCTTCTTCACTTCACCTCTTCTTCACTTCACCTCCTCTACACTTCACCTCCTCTTCACTTCACCTCCTCTACACTTCACTTCACCTGCTCTACACTTCACCTCCTCTACACTTCACTTCACCTCTTCTTCACTTCACCTCCTCTACATTTCATCTACACTTCATCTCCTCTACACTTCACTTCACCTCCTCTACAGTTCACCTCCTCTACACTTCACCTCCTCTTCACTTCGCCTCATCTTCACTTAACCTCCTCTACACTTCACTTCACCTCCTCTTCACTTCACCTCTTCTTCACTTCACCTCCTCTACACTTCACCTCCTCTACATTTCATCTCCTCTTAACTTCACCTCTTCTTCATTTCACCTCCTCTACACTTCACCTCCTCTTCACTTCACCTCTTCTTCACTTCACCTCCTCTTCACTTCACCTCTTCTTCACTTCACCTCCTCTACACTTCACCTCACCTCCTCTTCACTTCACCTCCTCTTCTCTTCACCTCCTCTACACTTCACCTCACCTCCTCTTCACTTCATCTCCTCTTCACTTCACCTCCTCTACACTTCACCTCACCTCCTCTTCACTTCACCTCCTCTTCTCTTCACCTCCTCTACACTTCACCTCACCTCCTCTTCACTTCACCTCCTCTTCACTTCACCTCCTCTACACTTCACCTCACCTCCTCTTCACTTCACCTCCTCTTCTCTTCACCTCCTCTACACTTCACCTCACCTCCTCTTCACTTCACCTCCTCTTCACTTCACCTCCTCTACACTTCACCTCACCTCCTCTTCACTTCACCTCCTCTTCTCTTCACCTCCTCTACACTTCACCTCACCTCCTCTTCACTTCACCTCCTCTTCACTTCACCTCCTCTACACTTCACCTCTCCACTGCTCTACCGGTACCGAGGATCTGCTCGGTACCGGTAGAGCAGCTTCCTGCTCTTAGAATAACCTTCAGAACACACGACAGCTTCATGATGTCATCTAACCTGGGAGAGTTCAAAGCTCTGATTAAAACCTGTGAACCTGAAGAGTGCAGTTCTATTCCTGAACTGTATTCTGTTTCTGTCTTTAGTCTGTTTCAACGTGCTCCGCTGTGTAACTGTTGTAACTCTGTGACGGTGATTCATCTGGGACAGGTCTCCCACCAAAAACACATTTTAATCTCAAGGGACCTCCGGGTTAAATAAATAAAATAAAAAATACATTTATATTAATATTAAATATTTAACATATTATATCAGTTTATATTATTAAAAAATTACTAAATAATACCACTTTATATTATTAAATATTTACTAAATTATATCAGTTTATATTATTAAATATTTACTAAATTATATCACTTATATTATTAAATATTTACTAAATTATATCAGTTTATATTATTAAATATTTACTAAATTATATCAGTTTATATTATTAAATATTTACTAAATAATACCACTTTATATTTATTTTATTAAATATTTACTAAATTATATCAGTTTATATTTATACTATTAAATATTTACTATATTATATCAGTTTATATTATTAAATATTTACTAAATAATACCACTATATATTTATATTATTAAATATTTACTAAATTATATCACTTATATTATTAAATATTTACTAAATTATATCACTTTATATTATTAAATATTTACTAAATTATATCACTTTATATTATTAAATATTTACTAAATTATATCACTTTATATTATTAAATATTTACTAAATAATACCACTTTATATTTATTTTATTAAATATTTACTAAATTATATCAGTTTATATTTATATTATTAAATATTTACTAAATTATATCAGTTTAATTCAATTCAATTCAATTCAATTCAATTTATTTTGATATAGTGTCAAATCATAACAGAAGTTATCTGGAGACTGTTTATCTATAGAGCAGGTCTTAGACCGTACACCAGAGTTTAGAGATTCAACAAGATCCACCAAGCACGCTGTGGCCAGGAACAACTCCCCGATTAGTGGGAAGAAACCTGGAGCGGAACCGGGCTCTGGGTGGGCGGCCATCTGCCGAGACCGGCTGGGGGGAGAGAGAGAGAGAGAGAGAGAGAAAGAGAGAGAGAGAGAGGGAGAGAGAGAGAGAGAGAGAGAGAGAGAGAGAGAGGCTATAATAACTAATAGCAAGAGGACTAATAACAAGAATCCTTATCAGTGGATATAACAGAGATGAATTGATGTCATTGGGTCGTCCCCAGACGGGCTTTCAAGCGGAGCTTCCAGCTGTCTCAGTCCTCCACACATCTGGCTAGCTCGCCAGCACTGTCCAGCATCTCTCCTCAGTACGTCCATGTATGTCGGTGTGGGACGTCCCTGCGATCGATGCAGGGACGTCCCACACCAACATTGGTTCCCGCAGCATCAGCATGCTTGCTGGGAGTTCTTGATGTCTTTGGCAGTGACCGAGAAGTGTTATTCTCCAGGCTGCCACTTTGTCACTAAGTGTTGGTAGTCCCTCGTTAGCCTTGGAAGTCCCTCGTTAGTCTTGGTAGTCCCTCGTTAGCCTTGGTAATCCCTCGTTAGCCTTGGTAGTCCCTCGTTAGTCTTAGTAGTCCCTCGTTAGCCTTGGTAGTCCCTCGTTAGTCTTGGTAGTCCCTCGTTAGCCTTGGTAGTCCCTCGTTAGTCTTGGTAGTCCCTCGTTAGCCTTGGTAGTCCCTCACTCAGCCTGGTCCACGGAGCCTCTACGGCGAGGACTCAGCCTGGTACACGGGGCCTCTACGGCGAGGACTCAGCCTGGTACACGGGGCCTCTACGGCGAGGACTCAGCCTAGTACAGGGAGCCTCTACGGTGAGGACTCAGCCTAGTACAGGGAGCCTCTACGGTGAGGACTCAGCCTGGTACACGGGGCCTCTACGGCGAGGACTCAGCCTGGTACACGGGGCCTCTACGGCGAGGACTCAGCCTGGTACACGGGGCCTCTACGGCGAGGACTCAGCCTGGTACACGGGGCCTCTACGGCGAGGACTCAGCCTGGTACACGGGGCCTCTACGGCGAGGACTCAGACTGGTACACGGGGCCTCTACGGCGAGGACTCAGACTGGTACACGGGGCCTCTACGGCGAGGACTCATTCAGGTTTGTATCAAACATCAACAGACCATCAGGAACAATCTGTACTGAGCATCATGAATATATCACACTGTTATCTGTCATCAATAATCAATAATCAATAATCAATAATCAATGTGAATGAGTTATAAAAACTGAGAACAGCAGAAGAAGAAGAAATCCCCCAGTAGGACTGGGCTGTTCTTCTTCTTCTGTGGTTGTTTCTGTTTTTCACCCCGTCTGCTGCCAGCATGCATTGTTGTCACGGGAACGGGGATGCAGCCCCACATCCCTATTGTGGTTGCCAAAGAAACAAGCATTTCCCACCCCCAATCCCCTCTGCTCGCCACATATACCGTATAATTAGCACGCAGTGATGTCATATGTGCTCCAGCACGCAGGCCCGGCTGTCTGCACCTCAACATCTAACCTCTCATTCCATCACTAGAAGAGATCACCGTCCAGATTCAGCCAATCACAGAGGTCACCTGGTACGTCTCAGGCCAATCGGTTATTGGATCTATTAGAGATGAACGTTTTGACGGTGTCTTGGAGACACACCGGAGCTCCAGGTCTCTGTGATAACCTGGTCTCACTGGGAGGCGTAGACATAGATGACATCACGAGGACATTCCCCGTGTTCTGAGGACGCCTTTTAGGCTTTTCACGTTGCATGTTATACGCCACAAAACTACAAAACTACAAAACTACGGTAGCATCTGCAGTCAGTCAGGTTGAGGCAAAAGGGGGCGGCACGGTGGTGCAGCGGTTATACGTTAGCAACGGTCTTTTATATGTAGCAACGGTCTGGTATACGTAGCAACGGTCTGCTATACGTAGCAACGGTCTGTTATACATAGCAACGGTCTGTTATACGTAGCAACGGTCTGTTATACATAGCAACGGTCTGTTATACGTAGCAACGGTCTGTTATACATAGCAACGGTCTGCTATACGGCCTGTTATACGGTCTGTCATACGGTCTGTTATACATAGCAACGGTCTGTTATACGGTCTGTTATACGTAGCAACGATCTGTTATACGTAGCAACGGTCTGCTATACGTAGCAACGGTCTGTTATACGGCCTGTTATACGGTCTGTCATACAGTCTGTTATACGTAGCAACGGTCTGTTATACGGTCTGTCATACGGTCTGTTATACATAGCAACGGTCTGTTATACGGCCTGTTATACGGTCTGTCATACGGTCTGTTATACGTAGCAACGGTCTGTTATACGGTCTGTCATACGGTCTGTTATACGTAGCAACGGTTCTGCCTGTTAGCATCTTTAGCTTCTTGATGACATCACTGTGTCGTGTGTTGATCTCAGCTGTGATTGTGATGTAGGACACGTATGACCTCAGAGTTTTATCTCTGGTGTTCAGTATCATGAAGAAGAGGTTCATCTTCCAGGCCAGTGAGTCCACACACACACACACACACATACACTGATGCTCTTTTTGTTTCCAGCTGAGTGTGTTGTAAGGCGGACAGAGAGATGCATGCTGGGACGCCTTTGTACCCCGTTGAATCCCTGGGGGGGCAGTGTGTGTGTGTGTGTGTGTGTGCTTGTGTGTGTGTGTGTAGCTGGTTGCGTGGTGAAGTGTCGGACAGCATCACCGTCACACGCCGCCTGCAGCACCGCTTTAACGTAGAGACGCCGTGGACCAGCAGCTCAACAGGAAGTCAGTGAAGGAGCACCGCTACCAGATAAAACCCGACTCTGAGTCCACTCAAGACACAAAATCAC
Organism: Sebastes paucispinis; assembly: GCA_036937225.1. Lineage (NCBI taxonomy): Eukaryota > Metazoa > Chordata > Actinopteri > Perciformes > Sebastidae > Sebastes > Sebastes paucispinis. Next base: position 959,367 of record JAUPFX010000006.1, on the reverse strand, counting down.
TGGGACTGCTTTTAATAAATACATCATTCATTTACCTTTGTATTTATTCCCTTATTTATTTAATCTGCTTTTTGATTTCCACTTTTCCAAAATAAATACATAAAAAAAAGTAAAAATTCTGTCCCTCCTGTTAGTGTCTGATTGGTTGAATGCATTTGAACGGAGGGCTCTGATTGGTCAGTTCCTGGTGTTTAATTATGAGTGTGTGTGTCTGTTTAATTATGCTAAGTAGCTGTTAAACAGGAAGCCTCGGGTCATCCATTAACACACAGAGTCAGTCAGAGCTGCTCATCAATTAACCACAATACAGAACTCCTCCTCCTGCTGCTGCTGGCACATCTGGGCACATCTGGTCCTCTCTAATCTATCTGAGCAACACTTTAACAAACACACACTTCTGCTTTTAAATAAACTTTGTTTGGATTTTTCCATCAGAAAAAGGGCTCAGGGTCAATCAGCTGATAATAAGAGTCGTTGTGTTTCCCTTACCTTAAAATGAGTCCTTCATATCTCCACAGGGAGCAGGTCCTCTTCACAGAGTCTGACTTCTGTTGCTCCTATAGTAGTATTATATAGTAGTATTTTTATATGCATTCATCACAGCAGACATTTTGACTTGTCATAGTAGGAAGAGCTCAGGTGGTACTACCACCCCCCATCACAAAAAAGAAGTTTATTCAAGTGTGCTATTAGTATTCTTCTTTTAAACTTAAAATAAGTGAGTTAACTTTCAGTTTACTTTTTATGTACGTATCAGAGATATACTTAACAAAATTATACTATAGTAGTATGTAAGTATGCAGAAATATCTAAGTATACTTGGCAAGTATACAGAAAAGTCCAAGTATAATTGGCTTATACCGACAAGTATACAAAAAAGTATAAGTATACTTGGCAAGTATACAGAAAAATCTAAGTATACTTGGCAAGTGTACAGAAAAGTATAAGTATACCTGGCAAGTGTACAGAAAAGTATAAGCATACCTGGCAAGTGTACAGAAAAGTATAAGTATACTTGTTAAGTATACAGAAAAGTATAAGTATACCTGGCAAGTGTACAGAAAAGTATAAGTATACTTGGCAAGTGTACAGAAAAGTATAAGTATACCTGGCAAGTGTACAGAAAAGTATAAGTATACTTGGTAAGTATACAGAAAAGTATAAGTATACCTGGCAAGTGTACAGAAATGTATAAGTATACTTGGCAAGTATACAGAAAAGTCCAAGTATACGTGGCTTATACTGAAAAGTATACAGAAAGATATATTTGGATAAGTACTATAAGTTCACTTAAGATATATACTTTACTTTACTTTACTTGCAGTAAAAACTAACAATATACCTATAAGTTCACTTGTAGTATAGTTCACTTCAGAACATGGTTGCAGTACAAAATACAACTTGGATATAAACTAGTTGTGTACTCAACGTGTGCTAGTCTTTTATGTAAAGTATACTTAAAAGAATACTTTTATAAACTAAAACGTAGGCCAATTTAGTCCTGAGAAGTATTCATACGTATTGATAGTACACTTACAAGTATACTACCAGTGCATTGATATTAATATACTTATTACATAAAGTATACTTGAGAATATACTTGAAGTTTACTTAAGTTTACTTCATAAAATGTAAATTCTTTGAAAGGGAAGGTTTAGTACCTGGATCCAGATGGGCATTCCGGTTCCTGGTTCAGGAGGAACTGGTTCAGGATCCTGGTTCAGGAGGAACTGGTCTGGAATCAACAGTGAGAGACTAACGAGGGAAATGGAGAGCAGGTGTGAAGGAGGTGGAGGGAGTCAGGTGGAGACACTGATCTGAGGTCAGCAGCAGTGATACCAGGTGATACCAGGTGATACCAGGGGATACCAGGTGCTTCAGTAATAGAACCTCCTGATGGTTTCATGTGTTTTAATGAGAGCTGACTGAGAACCAGCCTGAAGACGACCACGTCTATCTGCCCCGTTAGTGCTGATATCTGCCCCGTTAGAGGTGCTGATATCTGCCCCGTTAGAGCTGATATCTGCCCCGTTAGAGCTCATATCTGCCCCGTTAGAGGTGCTGATATCTGCCCTGTTAGAGCTGATATCTGCCCCATTAGAGCTCATATCTGCCCCGTTAGAGCTGATATCTGCCCCGTTAGAGGAGTTGATATCTGCCCCGTTAAAGCTCATATCTGCCCCGTTAGAGCTCATATCTGCCCCGTAAGAGCTCATATCTGCCCCGTTAGAGCTGATATCTGCCCCGTTAGAGGTGCTGATATCTGTCCCGTTAGAGCTGATATCTGCCGCGTTAGAGCTGATATCTGCCCCGTTAGAGCTGATATCTGCCCCGTTAGAGGTGCTGATATCTGTCCCGTTAGAGCTGATATCTGCCGCGTTAGAGCTGATATCTGCCCCGTTAGAGCTCATATCTGCCCCGTAAGAGCTCATATCTGCCCCGTTAGAGCTGATATCTGCCCCGTTAGAGGAGCTGATATCTGCCCCGTTAGAGCTGATATCTGCCCCGTTAGAGGTGCTGATATCTGTCCCGTTAGAGCTGATATCTGCCGCGTTAGAGCTGATATCTGCCCCGTTAGAGCTGATATCTGTCCCGTTAGAGGAGCTGATATCTGTCCCGTTAGAGCTGATACCTGCCCCGTTAGAGGAGCTGATATCTGTCCCGTTAGAGCTGATATCTGTCCCGTTAGAGCTGATATCTGCCCCGTTAGAGGAGCTGATATCTGCCCCATTAGAGCTGATATCTGCCCCGTCAGAGGAGCTGATATCTGTCCCGTTAGAGGAGCTGATATCTGTCCCGTTAGAGGAGCTGATATCTGTCCCGTTAGAGCTGATATCTGCCCCGTCAGAGGAGCTGATATCTGTCCCGTTAGAGGAGCTGATATCTGTCCCGTTAGAGGAGCTGATATCTGTCCCGTTAGAGGAGCCAATAGAGGAGCTGAAATCTGCCCCGTTAGAGGAGCTCGTGTTAAAGATGTTTTTTTCTGGTATCATGATGTAATAACTTTCAGATCTCATCAGCCAATGAGAGCTCTCTCCTGGAAACACACCAGAGAATATACGGTATGTAGGGACCCACCAAAATGACTGGTGGCATGTGACCACATGAACTCAGTAACATGATCCTTGACCCATGGACTCAGCTCAGTAGCTATTGGCTACTGTAGCATTCACACATAGGTGTGAAATTCACCCAGGACAAAACCAGAGGAAATCTTTTTGTTCCTTCTCTTTCTTCACCTTCTCCTCACCCCCCCCTGACCTGTGGAGGTGAGCTGCTGCTCTCCAGACCAGAGCTGTAAGAAGCAGCTCTGCTCTGATCTATGGCCTGTTAGGAAACAAACATAGCAACACAAGGAACTTCTGATGCAGAAGACGCGAGAGCCTGCCTTTTTACCCACTATCTTCAAGCAACAACCGCAAGGAAGTTAGCACCAAGCTATCAAGCTGCTGGGAAGAAAGTATTGGAGCGATCAGCTTCCTCCAATCTGCACAACTTGATTTGAGTACAGCAAAGACAACATCTTTGACTTGGAACCACAACTTCAACACATGTAATTACAAACCCTTCATCCATGGATTGGTAACGTACTGGGCTTATTTTAGCATTAACAATTACACATGGCTGAGCAAGACTGTTCAACTTTGATTTCTAAAATGTACTTGTATTGATTTGGTTTAATGTTATTCATTGAGTTTGACTGTTGTGATATTATTTGTAGTTGAGATAGTTCGGGTAGCTGGCTTCACCACATCTGATGTGTTTAGTTTATGCTTCACATAGACAAGGTCTTGCATGTAAACTAACCATCTTTTCTAACCCACTGCATTATCTGACACACATTAAGATTACATACAGAAACTGTGAATTAGTTAAACATAAACATACAGCTTCAGATAATCTTAACCCCCACATCACCCCCCTCTCTGTCCTTCCTGAGCACATGTGCTCCGAAGAACAAAGAGGCCATGTGGTGACATGTTGGCGGCCATCTTTGATCCCGCCATCTTTGTAGTTTTACAGTGCTCACCCCTTTTGTCTGTAGGCAGACATCTTGAGACAAGAAGCCATCTTGTCTCTCTCCCTCTCTCTCCCTCTCTCTCTCTCTCTCTCCCTCTCTCTCTCTCTCTCTCTCTCTCTCTCACACACACACACACACACACACAAGCATGCTTACACACTTTGTTTGGTTTGTTTAGTTTAGTTATTTAGCTAGATTAATATTGTGTTTCAAACCTTTATTATCTTGTAAATAAATGATTGTGGAATATACATGCTGGTCTGTTTAATGTTCTACAAGAGTGAATAATGCCAACCTCTGCTATGTCAAGAACTCCAATATCCTTCAACCTTTACTATCTATTTTGGTTATAGTTATTCATTTAACGTTCTAAATTGATAGTTTAGTATATTTTATGAGACTACATTAACGTTTTGGTTATTGGTCCCTGATTCCAGGGTGGTGTCCCGTTTATTATTGATGTTTATTGATCATTTTTAGTAATATTAATAATTCTATTATTATTTATTTATTAATTTGTTAATAACCAAACCCTGTTACTGCCAAATCCCTACAGGTATTATATATATATACATATATTATACATGTATTATATAATTATTGATCACTTTGGATGCAAAGTTGAATGACACAACAAACAGATCAATAATAATAAATCATAAATGAGGATTTATTTCAGATTAAAAGGGTCAACACAGAAAACATCTGCACACAAACGCACGTTATGTTTGATTTACCAATATTTATATTTATATTTATATTTATATCTAGAATATTTAGTTTGAGCCAACTTCAGTCTGATGGTGATGATGATGGTGATGATGATGACGACGATGATGATGATGATGGTGATGATGATGATATCGTTGTTCTCTCCTACATTAATAATAAAGCTGTGCTGCTCTCTGCTGGAGGAAGCTGCTCGCTGCACATTCAGAAAATACAAACTATTTCTTCACAGATCACATTTTCTCTAATAAAAAACAGGTTGTTGGTCCCAGTCCGTATGAGAGCCGGTACTACAGTAGACCTGGTACCATACTAGACCTGGTACCACGCTAGACCTGGTACAACAGTAGACCTGGTACCACACTAGACCTGGTACCACACTAGACCTGGTACCACAGTAGACCTGGTACCACAGTAGACCTGGTACCAGTCAGAGGACCAGTAGAAAAGACTCACTGGTCCAGTTCTGCTGTCAGCTCCTCCAGAGACAAACTCAACGTCATCTCAGACTCTGAGAAACTGGGATTTTCTGACATTTTATAACATTTGATAGACTAAATGTTTAAATGATATTGAGAATACTAGTTTTCAAAGAGCAGTAATTAGTTAGTTAGTTAGTTAGTTCGTTAGTTTAATAATAGGAGCAGTAGTTAGTTAGTTAGTTAGTTGGTTAGCAGGAGAAACAAGCGGAGCAGAAACTGTTGGATTTACGTCCTAATGACGTAATGTTATCGTCCTCCAGAGACGTGGACGAGGACGCCGTCCATACTTGCCAACCACTGAAGCTCCTTTCAGACACAACGTGACGACGCCACCTCTGACCTCTGAAACACGTTATTTCTGTCGGCTAGCGCCGTGGCACGGTGGCTTTTCGTTGCATCGAGCAAAGCTCAACTTCAGGCGCTGCTCCCTGTGATGTCGCTGAACGGAATTTTTTGGAATATCTTTTTAGAACATTTTTGGGAAATTTGTGGACATTTATCGGACATTTCTTTTACTTTTTTCTGCCATTTGTCGGCCATTTGTCGGCATTTGTTGGACATTTCTCGTAATTTTTTTCGGCCATTTTTTTTTACATTTTCGGCCATTTCTCCGACTTTTTTTCTGACATTTTTCAGACATCTTTCCGACATTTCTCTGACGTTTTTTCGGTAGTGTCGCGAGCATAGACTGCTCCCTTCCCCCTGGAAACGACAGTTGGTGTCGCTCTAAAGTCGTCCGGGTGGAAACAGTCGAGATTAAACACACCGTTCAGTTCCAGAAACAGGACGAGATAACGGAAAAGAAAAAAAGTGCCATAAATCAGAAGAAGTGTGACGCTGGGAGGAAACCGGGAGAGGGTGATGAAAAACAGGAGAGTTGGCGAGTATGACGCCGCCACACTATATAAATAATAAACTATAGACTATAAAGAGATGGCCCACATCAGTGAAGCAGGTGACCTCGATACCGCGGCTCCACCCCCCCGATCACTACTGAGCAGACTCTGGTTCCAAATGATCTCAAGATGGCAGCTCCCGTATCCCGATATTTAAGCTTCACTTCTGTACAGCGGGAGGAAGCGGAGACGCAGCGGCCATCTTTAAATCCAGTCTAGGGTCCAGACTAAAGATGGTGGATCAGATTCAGGAGTTTCAGCTGCTTCCTGTCTCTTCTACACCATCTTCACCTTCACGTTGTTGTACGGTGAATCCTGCTGCTCCTCCTGATCTTCCTCCTGTGGCTCCTCCTCCTCCTCCTCGTCTTCTTCGTCTTCGTTGGTGCTTTGTGTAACAGGAAGCGCCCTCTTGGCTCGTTTGGGCACGGCGTAGTCGTCCACCCGTGGGTTGTACGGGTACTCGTGACCTTTAGGGTCAGCGGCTGTACCCATAATCCTCCAGGCGTCTCCTCTCATCTCCTCGGGATCGTCGTACAGGGAGGTGGGGGGTTTCTGCGCGGCGGCGGCGGCGGCGTAGCCTTCAGGCTCGTCGTAGATGTGTTCCACCTTCCCGTACGCGGGCCTGACGCCGGCGTCGCTCGGGAAGATGTTTCTGATCTTCATCTCGTCAATGCTGTCGTAGAGCGGGTCGGCGGTGGACTCGGCTCGGTGAGCCTGATGGGAGTTCAGGATGTCGGTCATGAAGTTGTTGGCGATGGTGTCGAAGGGGAGGGAGTACTCGGGATCCTGGCGGACGGCGGGCGGGCTGGCACCTCTCTTCTCCCGCTTGGCGCCGCGCTCCGCGGCGGCCGGCAGCGTGATCTGGGAGTACATCTGGTGCGGGTTCAGGCCGGAGCTCAGCTTGGGGCTGAGGTGAGGGTCGGGGCTGTGGGCGGCGCCGGCGCCCTGGGCCGGGTTGGGGCCGGGCTCGGCGTGAGGCAGAGGGCAGCTGGAGATCATCTTGACCTGGTTCTTACGGGGGACGGGGACGCCGCGAGTGTCCAGAGTCAAACTCTTCACACCCGTCAGGACTTTATCGACTGGAGGCTCCAGACGAGACTGAGGACAGAAGAGACACAATCAATCAGTGATCAATGATCTACCATTCACATTCAGATCCATCAGTCCGGGATCCCGGACGAGCCCCCAATTTGTTACAACCCGGCTCAAAGGTTGCAACAACAACGAGAGACCAGACGAGTTCTAAAACAGTGAAAGGCATTTATTTAACAAACTAACAATAAATAACTAAACAAAGGTGGAGAGTCAGTAATCAGTATTGTAGGCGTGTGTGTTGGGGGGTGAAGATGTCTGCAGCAAACAAAACCAAAACAGATGTTCCAGCCAAGGAAGAGAGGGAGCTTTTATATCAAATCAAATCAAATCAATTTATTTTTGTATAGCGTCAAATCTATGACCGTACACCATAGTTTAGAGACCCAACAGGATCCACCAAGCGCACTGTGGCCAGGAACAACTCCCCGATTACTGGGAAGAAACCTGGAGCAGGTATATCCCTCCCCCACCCCCACACCGAGCCCAGGCGGTGCTCATCAGCCTGACGAGCCTCCACCCTGCAACACAAAGGAGAACCAGCAAAAAGACACTGGGGGAGGGGGGGTCGTCACAGTCTGTCCTCACTCAGCAGGTAAAGACTCAAAGTGTCCAGCAGGTGGAGACATCTCACTATTTATTTAATTATTTAACTCACTGAGGAGATTCTGTGTCTGGTCTTCATGTTAGAAGCAGTGAAGCTCCTTTAACATTTAGAAGATTCTAACAGATCTCATCACGACTGAGAGGTTCTTTCAGTCCGTTAGGAACCTCAGAGAGAACAAGAGGTTCTGACTGCAGCCGGCTGTGTGTTCTGTAGTTTATGAGTCCTACCAGTGGGGGGCGCTGTTGCTGCTGCTGCTGCTGCTGTGGTGAAGGAGTGGAGCTCTCTTTGTCTTTGAGATGAATCATGTGAAGATGTGGAGGTTCATTCACCATGCTGTACACACCGTCAGCTGCCTGCACACAGAACACATCCAGACAACCAGTTAGCGCTCCAGATCTAAAGTTCTGGCTTTGCATTTGTCCTCTTGTGAATGTTCAGATTTCAGATGAAAAATAAAAAAAATTATGATTTTGGTTCAGAGAGAAGTCAACCATCATGTTGTCTGAGGTGTAACAAGGATCCTTAAATCAGCAGAACTATGAACAGAGTTTGGTGGAATCTCCCCGATTGTGTTCTGAAGGTTCTAGCCTGGGTGGGACAACAGTGACTTTATACTGAAATGTCTCACAATACTGACCATATTCTAACAATCCAGACTTTATTCTGAAAATCCTGGCTTTATTCTAACAATCCAGACTTTATTCTGAAAATCATGGCTTTATCTAACAATCCAGATTTTATTCTGAAAACCCTGGCTTCAGATAAAACAGCCTGACTTTATTCTGAAAATCCTGGCTTTATTCTAATAATCCAGACTTTATTCGGAAAATCCTGGCTTTCTTCTAACAATCCAGACTTTATTCTGAAAATCCTGGCTTTCTTCTAACAATCCAGACTTTATTCTGAAAATCCTGGCTTTCTTCTAACAATCCAGACTTTATTCTGAAAATCCAATTTATTCTGAAAATCCTGTCTTTACTCTAACAATTCAATAAATTGTGAAAACCCTAGCTTCAGATAAAAAATACTGACTTTATTCAGAAAATCCTGACTATATTCCTGACAATACTGACTTTATTTTGAAAATACTGACTTTATTCTGAAAGTACTGACTTGATTCTAAAATTCTAGAATTATTTTTAATTCCTGAGATATTTCTGACAATCGTTCCTTTATTTTGAAAATTCTGCCTTAAATCCTCTCTAATTCTAAAAGTCTTGAATGTATTTTATTTTGAAACCACGGACAGGTGACCTGTAATGTGAGCTGACCTGAGCAGCATTGGGTTGTGGGATATGGCCGCGGAGCTGAGGCAGCGGTGGCGTCCTGCTCCGGACCAGGGGCGGGTTGAGGGGCAGGGGGGGTAGGGAGGGCAGGCTCACGTCCTGAGGGGGGGTCTCTGGACTCACCGGTCCCCCCCCGGAGGGCTGCCTCTGGGGGACGGAGATCCGCTGCAGGTTGATGGCAGCTTCCACGGCCTGAAACAGGAAGTTCCCCTGTTTGGTGTCAAACTCGAAGTTGCCCTCGCCGGAGTCACAGCGCCGGCCGGCCTCAAAGGAGAAGGTGGACTGAAGGACAGGAAACACGTCAGAGTCCAGATCAAACCAGACCTCATCCTGTCTGACAGTAAACCAGGTGTGTGTGTGTGTGTGTGTGTGTCACCTTGTCCCGTCCGAAGCGTCTCAGGTAGCGGTACGGCCAGGTGGACACGGTGTCTCCGGTCTTGTCCAGCAGGTGGAGCGCGTTGACGTCAGCCCGCAGGAACCCGTCTCCTTTCAGCCTGCAGCGATCGGACGCCTCCGTCCTCCGAACACACACTCTGAAGTCACGCGCTGACACACACACACACACACACTGTCAGGATGATGTCATGGAGCTGAAAGCACGGGTCCATTGAGTGATACAAGAAGCTGTTTTAACTGAAGAGGCTGCGGTAGGAAGACAGGAGGATGTACTGGGGGGGGGGGATGTGACTTTAAACGTCGTCTTCCATGACGGCAGCAGATGTTGGAAACCACACACACACACACACACACTGTCAGCCAGGTGTGTGTGTGTGTGTGTGTGTGTGTGTGAGAGGATGTGGTCAACAGTAGCAGCTGCACATCAGGACTTAAGTTATACTCTAAACGTTACTACAACTGTGTGTAGTACTCTTAATGTGTACTGTGTGTAGTACTGATGGATGATAAGAATGCTTAAAGGGAGTGTTAGTCAGAATCCTAAATGTGTTGTTAACAGCTTCACCTGTGTCCGTTAAGTCAACTAAAGTCAGCGTCCTGTTGCTGGCGCTTGTGCTCGCTCTACATAGACATGAAGGAGCATCGCTCAACACAGTGAGGAGACACACGTCAGCTAAAAGCACAATATCACTCTATATTCCAGCTGCTTGGCAGTAATGTTAGCTGACCAGACCAAGGTCTCTCCATGAATCAATGCTGATCCTAGTGTTGGCTTTTCCCGCCTCAGCCTCCCGACCGCGGCCGGAGGGAACGGGGGAGACGCCGGAGTTTTGGTCGGAGACGATAACGTTTCTCTCTGCGGAGCCCCGTCACTTCACCAGACAGGGAAACCTCTGTTGGTCTGGAGGAGCTGCAGCAGTTATTTCTGCACAAACGTCCACTGAACATTCACTAGATATTCTCAGAGCTAAACTAACTCTGCTGCAGTGTGGAGTGAGCAGCATGCACGTGAGAGGTGGAGAGAGAGAGAAGGAGCGTGGTGTGTGAGTGAAGGCAGGCAGAGGAGCAGAGGAGCAGAGACTCCGGTCCTGGAGTCCAAAGCTCCGGTCTCCCCCGCGTCCTCCGACCGCGGCCAACACTGTTTAACAGCTTCACTAGATACAACCAAGAGGTTTTGGTGCTTCACTGGAGTTTGTGTTGGAGTCTGAGTCTGAACAGCGGAGACACACGAGAGACCATGAGACACACGAGAGACCATGAGACACACGAGAGACCAGGAGACACACGAGAGACCATGAGACACACGAGAGACCATGAGACACACGAGAGACCAGGAGACACACGAGAGACCATGAGACACACGAGAGACCATGAGACACACGAGAGACCATGAGACACCGACCAGCAAGGATTTATACCTGGAACAAGTTACTAACGGAAACTTTAAATATTAAACAACAGAAACTCAAATAATAGTAGCAGTAATAATAGTCAGTATTTACTGTAGTACTCTACATGTATCTGTGTATCTGTGTATATTATTGGTGATGTTAATAAAGAGTCAGCGTTCTGGTGGACCTCATCGTCACCTCAGCGTCTGTAAATAGAAGGCGTGAATCAGAGCTGAGGCCTCAGTAGAAACCAGTGAAACCAGTAGAAACCAGTAGAAACCAGTAGAGACTCCATAGAAACACTCAGAGACTCCACTGACCTCAGAAACACTTCAACACTTCACACCGCTCAACTTCCTGTTCAGAAACAGGAAGTCTGTCCTGTCAAGATAAAAGCTGAAGTCGTCCTTCTGACTCCGACCACAAGTTTCCACTACGCAACAACACACACTGAGTACACACTGAGGACACACTGAGTACACACTGAGGACACACTGAGTACACACTGAGTACACACTGAGGACACACTGAGTACACACTGAGGACACACTGAGGACACACTGAGTACACACTGAGGACACACTGAGGACACACTGAGTACACACTGAGGACACACTGAGGACACACTGAGTACACACTGAGGACACATTGAGTACACACTGAGGACACACTGAGTACACACTGAGTACACACTGAGTACACACTGAGGACACATTGAGTACACACTGAGGACACACTGAGTACACACTGAGTACACACTGAGGACACACTGAGGACACACTGAGTACACACTGAGTACACACTGAGTACACACTGAGGACACACTGAGTACTAATACACAACGTCAGTATCACAACCTCCAACAGGTCATCACACATCAGATCATAATGATAATAATGATTATAATGATTATAATAAAGGCGTGATGGTGTGTCAGCGTGTGATCAGCTGCCCGTCAGCGTCAGCGTGTGATCAGCTGCCCGTCAGCGTCAGCGTGTGATCAGCTGCCCGTCAGCGTCAGCGTGTGATCAGCTGCCCGTCAGCGTCAGCGTGTGATCAGCCGCCCGTCAGCAGCAGTGAGACACTAAACGAGGACTAAATGAGGACTAGTGTTGGAGTGTCTCTGCGGCCGCAGGCGGCTAAATTTAGCGGCGCTGGGAGAAGAGAGCGAGAGAGAAAGAGGAAGTGAGGTTTGGTTGGAGGTGCAACAGGAAGTCGTTACTGAAGGTCGAACCGAAAACACGAAGACACGAAGACGAGAAACGTTTAAACCACAAGAACATTTACAAGAGTTTCATCTGTAGATAGCTCCAATTCAGAACCAGAACCACCAGGGGGGTCTGATACCGGTCTGATACTGGGGGGGTCTGATACCGGTCTGATACCGGTCTGATACTGGGGGGGTCTGATACCAGGGGGTCTGATAGCAGTCTGATACCGGTCTGATACCAGGGAGTCTGATACCAGGGGGTCTGATAGCGGTCTGATACCGGTCTGATACCAGGGGGTCTGATACCAGGGGGTCTGATACCAGGGGGTCTGATACCGGTCTGATACAGGTCTGATACTGGTCTGATACCAGGGGGTCTGATACCAGGGGGTCTGATACCGGTCTGATACCAGGGGGTCTGATACCAGGGGGTCTGATACCAGGGGGTCTGATAGCGGTCTGATACCGGTCTGATACCAGGGGGTCTGATACCAGGGGGTCTGATACCAGGGGGTCTGATAGCGGTCTGATACCGGTCTGATACCAGGGGGTCTGATACCAGGGGGTCTGATAGCGGTCTGATACCGGTCTGATACCAGGGGGTCTGATACCAGGGGGTCTGATTTTTTTATTTTTTTTATTTGACCTTTATTTAACAGGTAAAATCAATTGAGAACCAATTCTCATTTACAATGATGACCTGGCCAAGAGGCAGCAGCAAGAGTATAAAGACACAGATACAGTCCAGCATGACAAACACACAGCATGCCATGACAAGACATGAGAACATGGCTAAAAACAGCACAGGTAAATAAATAGGTCAGATATTAATAAACACTTTGTACAACAAAAGGTGGATTACTGGATGCTCTTTGTAAAATTGTAATGGAAGAGAGAGAGAGAAGTGAGGGCTGGTCAGCAGGTTCAGCAGTCAACTAGGACGTGTTGCAGCTTTTGTGTGAACATGTTGAGAGATGTGAGAGCTGTGAGTTTGAGCGTGTTTTGTAGAGTTCCGGTCATTTGCAGCAGTAAAATGAAAGAAATTATGACCAAAGACAGTACGGACCTTTGGAATGATGAGCCTAATGAAGTCACTGGATCTTAAACGGCGATTGCTGTCGGAAATGTGCAGAAGATTTGAGAGGTAGCGAGGGGTCATTCCCAGAATTGATTTGTAGACTAGGAGCAGCCAGTGTTGTAGCCGCCTGGTGTGAAGGGAGGGCCAATCCACCAATCTATAAAGATCACAATGGTGGGTGGTGAAGGTGCACATGTGGCAAAACGGATTATAAACGGAGTGTTGGATGGAGGTGAGGCTTTGTTGAAGAGTGGACACAGCGGAGTGGAGTGAGGGACCAGCCGAATATATGATGGTGTCATCAGCATACAGATGAATCCAGGAATTTCCAGCAGCCTTGGCTACATCGTTAATATAAATGGAGAACAAAATAGGGCCTAAGATGGAGACTTGAGGCACACCTTTAGAGATGGTAAGTGGTTCAGACATGATGTTTTCAGTCTTCACCCTGCTGGACACGATCAGCCAGGTAGCTAGCAAACCAGTTGCAACATCTACTAGACAAGCCAATGCTGGTAAGTCTTTACAGGAGGATGTTATGGTTGACCGAGTCGAAAGCCTTGGCTAGGTCTATAAAGGCAGCTACACAAGTCTGTTTGTTGTCCGTGGCGGTGATGACATCATCAAGGACCTTCAGTGTAGCGGTGGTACATCCGTGGCCTTTCCTAAACCCAGACTGCAGGTCAGACAAAATATGATTTAAATCAATGAAGTGTATTAGTTGTTTATGTACCAGTTTCTCTATGACTTTGGCCAGACAGGACAAAATGGAAATCGGCCTGTAGCAGTTTGGGTCAGAGCCAGAGCCTCCTTTAAAGAGGGGGAGAATCGTAGCCGATTTCCAGTCAAGGGGGAAAACAGACAGATGAAATGACTAAACAGTCAAAACGGTTAAACAGGCTTGTAATGGAGGAAGCAATAATATGAGCGGCTGATTTTAAAAACACATCGTCAAGCCCATCAGATCCAGCCGGGGGGGTCTGATACCGGTCTGATACCGGGGGGGTCTGATACCGGTCTGATACCGGTCTGATACCGGGGGGGTCTGATACCGGTCTGATACCAGGGGGGTCTGATACCGGTCTGATACCGGTCTGATACCGGGGGGGTCTGATACCGGTCTGATACCGGTCTGATACCGGGGGGGTCTGATACCGGTCTGATACCGGGGGGGTCTGATACCTGCAAGGCTCAGGGTTAGGAACAGACATGACTTGGTGAATGTCAGAGACAGACAAACAGACAGACAGACGGACAGACAGACAGACAGACGGACAGACAGACAGACAGACGGACAGACAGACAGACAGACAGACAGACGGACAGACAGACAGACAGACGGACAGACAGACAGACAGACAGACAGACGGACAGACAGACAGACGGACAGGTACCTGTCTCTCTGCCACTGTACAGTGAGTTGTCCTCCATTCCTTCGTCTTCGTCCACTGTGTGTCCTCTCTGCAGGCTGCCTCTCTTCACCCGCGGCTCAGTCCAGTTCATCTACACACACATTGATTATTAACCTGATCAATCACTGATCAATCACTGACTCACTGGTGTTAAACAGGAACCCTGTCCATTAAGGCCCTGTTCACACCTGATTCAGTCTCCGGCTAGCAGCTAAAAGCTAGCAGCTAGCAGCTATCAGCTAAAAGCTAACAGCTAACAGCTAAAAGCTAACAGCTAGCAGCTATCAGCTAAAAGCTAACAGCTAGCAGCTAAAAGCTAACAGCTAGCAGCTAAAAGCTAGCAGCTATCAGCTATCAGCTAAAAGCTAACAGCTAGCAGCTAAAAGCTAACAGCTAGCAGCTAACAGCTAGCAGCTATCAGCTAGCAGCTAAAAGCTAACAGCTAGCAGCTATCAGCTATCAGCTAAAAGCTAACAGCTAGCAGCTAACAGCTAACAGCTAGCAGCTATCAGCTAGCAGCTAAAAGCTGACAGCTAGCAGCTAGCAGCTAAAAGCTGACAGCTAGCAGCTATCAGCTAGCAGCTGACAGCTAACAGCTAGCAGCTATCAGCTAGCAGCTAAAAGCTGACAGCTAGCAGCTAGCAGCTAAAAGCTGACAGCTAGCAGCTAGCAGCTGACAGCTAACAGCTAGCAGCTAACAGCTAGCAGCTAAAAGCTAACAGCTAACAGCTAGCAGCTAACAGCTAGCAGCTAAAAGCTAACAGCTAGCAGCTAGCAGCTAACAGCTAGCAGCTAACAGCTAACAGCTAAAAGCTAACAGCTAGCAGCTATCAGCTAAAAGCTAACAGCTAGCAGCTAAAAGCTAACAGCTAGCAGCTATCAGCTATCAGCTAAAAGCTAACAGCTAGCAGCTAAAAGCTAACAGCTAGCAGCTAACAGCTAGCAGCTATCAGCTAGCAGCTAAAAGCTAACAGCTAGCAGCTATCAGCTATCAGCTAAAAGCTAACAGCTAGCAGCTAACAGCTAACAGCTAGCAGCTATCAGCTAGCAGCTAAAAGCTGACAGCTAGCAGCTAGCAGCTAAAAGCTGACAGCTAGCAGCTAGCAGCTGACAGCTAACAGCTAGCAGCTATCAGCTAGCAGCTAAAAGCTGACAGCTAGCAGCTAGCAGCTAAAAGCTGACAGCTAGCAGCTAGCAGCTAGCAGCTGACAGCTAACAGCTAGCAGCTATCAGCTAGCAGCTAAAAGCTGACAGCTAGCAGCTAACAGCTAGCAGCTATCAGCTAAAAGCTGACAGCTAGCAGCTAAAAGCTGACAGCTAGCTGATAGCTGTTAGCTGTTAGCTGCTAGCTGTTAGCTGTTAGCTTTTAGCTGATAGCTGCTAGCTGTTAGCTGGAGATTGACTCATCATGTGTGTATTAATAGATGAGATTGAGTCCCTGCCCTCTGATTGGCTGCCTGAGCGTGTACTTCCTGTCCCACAGACACAGAAAGAGGAAGTTGTGACTGTCGGCTGTCCGTCATCATGATGCTATTAAAAATGTGTGTGTGTGTGTGTGTGTGTGTGTACCTACAGGAAAGGCGATCTCACACAGTTTGTGCGTCCAGTCGTCCAGCTGCAGGCGGTCGGCGGCGAACACGTAGATCTTGTCGGTGGTCTCGATCAGGAACGGTCCCGTGTCTCGGGGACATCCGTCCATCTCCACCTCCGTCACCCGGATACAGTCGGCCAGACGGATCACCTAGAGACACACACTGTCATCACCACAGCAACACACACTGTCATCACCACGGCAACACACACTGTCATCACCACGGCAGCACACACTGTCATCACCACGGCAGCACACACTGTCATCACCACGGCAACACACACTGTCATCACCACGGCAGCACACACTGTCATCACCACGGCAACACACACTGTCATCACCACGGCAGCACACACTGTCATCACCACGGCAACACACACTGTCATCACCACGGCAGCACACACTGTCATCACCACGGCAACACACACTGTCATCACCACGGCAACACACACTGTCATCACCACGGCAACACAGAGCGTCATCACCACGGCAACACGGAGCGTCATCACCAAAGCAGTAGAGTAGAGTCCAGTAGAGTTCAGTAGAGTGCAGTAGAGTTCACTAGAGTCCAGTAGAGTCCAGTAGAGTCCAGTAGAGTTCAGAAGAGTCCAGTAGAGTCCAGTAGTATGCAGTAGAGTTCAGTAGAGTTCAGCAGAGTTCAGTAGTATGCAGTAGAGTCCAGTAGAGTCCAGTAGAGTTCAGTAGTATGCAGTAGAGTTCAGTAGAGTCCAGTAGAGTCCAGTAGAGTACAGTAGAGTCCAGTAGAGTTCAGTAGAGTCCAGTAGAGTCCAGTATAGTCCAGTAAAGTCCAGTAGAGTCCAGTAGTATGCAGTAGAGTGCAGTAGAGTCCAGTAGAGTCCAGTAGAGTCCAGTAGAGTTCAGTAGAGTCCAGTAGAGTTCAGTATAGTTCAGTAGAGTCCAGTAGAGTAAAGTAGAGTCCAGTAGTATGCAGTAGAGTGCAGTAGAGTCCAGTAGAGTCCAGTAGAGTTCAGTAGAGTGCAGTAGAGTCCAGTAGAGTCCAGTAGAGTTCAGTAGAGTTCAGCAGAGTGCAGTAGAGTTCAGTAGAGTCCAGTAGAGTCCAGTAGAGTTCATTAGTATGCAGTAGAGTTCAGTAGAGTCCAGTAGAGTCCAGTAGAGTTCAGTATAGTTCAGTAGAGTCCAGTAGAGTCCAGTAGAGTCCAGTAGAGTTCAGTAGAGTTCAGTAGAGTCCAGTAGAGTCCAGTAGAGTTCAGTAGAGTCCAGTAGAGTTCAGTAGAGTCCAGTAGAGTCCAGTAGAGTTCAGTAGAGTCCAGTAGAGTTCAGTAGAGTCCAGTAGAGTTCAGTAGAGTTTAGTAGAGTTCAGCAGAGTGCAGCAGAGTTCAGCAGAGTCCAGTAGAGTCCAGTAGAGTTCAGTAGTATGCAGTAGAGTTCAGTAGAGTCCAGTAGAGTACAGTAGAGTCCAGTAGAGTTCAGTAGAGTCCAGTAGAGTCCAGTATAGTCCAGTAAAGTCCAGTAGAGTCCAGTAGTATGCAGTAGAGTGCAGTAGAGTCCAGTAGAGTCCAGTAGAGTCCAGTAGAGTTCAGTAGAGTCCAGTAGAGTTCAGTATAGTTCAGTAGAGTCCAGTAGAGTAAAGTAGAGTCCAGTAGTATGCAGTAGAGTGCAGTAGAGTCCAGTAGAGTCCAGTAGAGTCCAGTAGAGTTCAGTAGAGTCCAGTAGAGTTCAGTAGAGTTCAGCAGAGTGCAGTAGAGTTCATTAGTATGCAGTAGAGTTCAGTAGAGTCCAGTAGAGTCCAGTAGAGTTCAGTATAGTTCAGTAGAGTCCAGTAGAGTCCAGTAGAGTTCAGTAGAGTTCAGTAGAGTCCAGTAGAGTCCAGTAGAGTTCAGTAGAGTCCAGTAGAGTTCAGTAGAGTCCAGTAGAGTCCAGTAGAGTTCAGTAGAGTTCAGTAGAGTCCAGTAGAGTCCAGTAGAGTTCAGTAGAGTCCAGTAGAGTTCAGTAGAGTCCAGTAGAGTTCAGTAGAGTTCAGTAGAGTCCAGTAGAGTCCAGTAGAGTTCAGTAGAGTCTACTCTACCTTCTTGTGCTCCTGCTGTTTCCGGAGGTTCTTCTCAGCTCCGTCTTTACACTCGAAAAACTCGAGTCTGGAAATCGAACAGGAACTCTCTCTGAAGAGGACGCACCACACACGCTTCCACTTCTACACACACACATAGACACATACACATACACAGAGACACACACACACACACACACACACAGAGACACACACACACCCACACACACATAGACACACACAGAGAGACACACACAGAGAGACAAACACAGAGAGACACACACAGAGAGACACACACAGAGAGACAAACACAGAGAGACACACACAGAGAGACACACACAGAGAGACAAACATAGAGAGACACACACAGAGACACACACAGAGAGACACACACAGAGAGACACACACAGAGACACACACAGAGACAAACACAGAGAGACACACACACACACAGAGAGACAAACACAGAGAGACACACAGAGAGACACACACACACAGAGAGACACACACAGAGAGACACACACAGAGAGACACACACAGAGACAAACACAGAGAGACACACAGAGAGACACACACACACAGAGAGACAAACACAGAGAGACACACAGAGACACACACACACAGAGAGACACACACATAGACACACACAGAGAGACACACACACACACACAGAGAGACACACATAGACACACACAGAGAGACACACACACACACACACACACACACACACAGAGAGACACACAGACAATGATGTTACTGTTGCTGCTCATACAGTATCACTACACCAACATGTTGTGATAGCATTAGCTCTGTGTGTGTCTCTGTGTGTGTCTCTCTGTGTATGTCTATGTGTGTGTGTGTTAGCTCTGTGTGTCTCTGTGTGTGTCTGTGTTTACCTTTCCAAACCTCTGCTGCTGCAGGTAGATCATCCCCTGTTTCCTGATGTCCTCCTCCATCACCACACTGCTGCTCCTCCTCTCCTCCTCTTTGTGCTCCACTTTCCTCTCCTCCTCCTCCTCCTCCTCCTCTCCTCCTCCTTCTCTCTCTTCACCTCTGACTTTTTGTTTCCTCTTCTCACTTTGTCTCCTCTCGCCTCCTCCTCCTCTTCTACTTCTTCTTCTTCTTCTTCTTCTTCTCCTTCTTGTGAACTTTCTTCTTCTTCTTCAGAACTCCTCTTTTGGCTTCGCTTCTCTTCACCTCCTTTCTTTTTCCTCTGCGTTGTTTTTCACTCTTCTTGTCGTTGCACTTCTTCTCTTTTGTCTTTCACCTCCTTTTGTTTTGTCTCCTTACTTTTCTCCTTTTTTCTTCGTTTACTGGCCTTCGAGAGTTTCACCTCCTCCTGCTGTGGTTCACCTCCCTCTCTTTGTCCTTCTCGTCTCTGTGTCTGTCCTCCTCGTCTCTGTCCTCGTCTCCGTCCTCGTCTCTGATGCAGAGTAATGTCATCTCTGTTTCCTGCTTCAGTCTGTTGCAACATGTAATGCAGAACTAAACGTGTGAACGCTCCTCCCTTCCTCCTCTCTTCCTCCTCTCTTCCTCCTCCCTTCTTCTTCCATATTGTCACCCTAAAGTTTGAACCCAAATCAGCGTCCTCGTCTCCTCGGTGGACACTTTAACTGCTGTTTCTATTGTCCTCAGAACCCCCCCGCCTGGCGGCCGTGTCGGCCTCCTGTCGGTTCATCTCAGTAACATTTATTCAGGTCCCTAAGTACTACAGTATACATGTACAAGTACTACAGTACACATGTACAAGTACTACAGCATACATGTACAAGTACTACAGCATACATGTACAAGTACTACAGTATACATGTACAAGTACTACAGTATACATGTACAAGTACTACAGTATACATGTACAAGTACTACAGGCTTGGTCAGTAAAACATAATTAAAGTTTTCAGACCTTTTTCAAACATAATTCGGATATTTTTCGAACTCGTTTGGAGAGTCCAGTAGACATCATCAGTCCACATTTCAGTCTTTTTTTGTTAACTTTTCTTCTGCATGTCGTTTTTTCAAACATAATTGAGTAATTAAAATAATGTCCCAAAAATGTCCGACAATAGACTCAAGAAAGGCCAAAGAAAAGTCCGAAAAACTTCCACGAAATATCCGAAAAAAGTGCGAAAAATATCCAAAGACTGTCTGAAAAAAGGCAGGAAAAAAGTCAAAAAAAAGTTTGACATACTTCGAAAAAAAGAGTAAAAAAATGTACGCAAAAAGGCCAAAGAATGGCAGAATAAATGTCTTAAATACATTGGGAAAAAAGTTTTTAAAAATATCAGAAATAAAGTCTGAAAAATGTCAGAAAATATATCCGACAAAATGCACTAAAAATATCAGAAAACAAAGTAAAAAATACGTCCGAAGATTTACCAAAAATTCAGAAAAAAATAATAATTAGAGAACTCATTGTGAAAAAAAATTGTGAATATTATATATTGAGTTTTGTGAACCTGATTACCGTAAAGCAAAGGAAACAAATCTGATGAATAAGTAAGTAAATATATTTTGGTTTGAATTTAAATTAATACGTTTTTAAAATGTTGTAGAAATTAATGTCTGTTTCTCGGAGGAAGAAGGAAGGCCATGTGCTGCAGGACAATTATACAAAATAAAATTTTATAAAATGCTTGAGACGAGTACATTTGCATTAAAACAGGTTGGAATATTATAAAATTGTATTATCACTGGTTGATTGTGTCAGAATAATGAATATAATGATAAATAATAAGTATTCAGTTAAGGACTAAGAACAACGCATCATAATAAATATCTAGTAGGCTGATAAACGTAGTGGATCATAAAGTACAATATCTCCTCTGAGATGTAGTAGAGTAGAAGTAGAAAGAAAGTATGTCAGCATTCTACTTAGAGTTCTTGAGTACATGGAGACGGATGATAGACGACGTCTCTTTACATGATGACACTGTTGATCTGTCCACGTCCTGTTTAGACGCTGTGTTCACTGCCATCACTGCCATCGTGTGGTTGTTTGCAGCAGAAAGACAGAAATGCGAGTGACTTCATCATCTCTGACGTCATCATTTCTGATGTCATCATCTCTGACATCATCATCTCTGACATCATCTCTGACGTCATTATCTCTGACGTCTACGTCGTGACTATTTACTTAAACAATCAGAGTTACATGAAACGTCCACCGATGCTCTATGTTGGTGAGTTTTACTCCAATGACCAGCAGGGCTCGCCTTTAGGTCGGCTCGCCTTTAGGTCGGCTGTTATTCGGACCTTTATGTGACATTTTTCGGACTTTTCTTCTGTTTCTTCGGCTTTTTTTCCTGCCTGTTTTTGGATATTTTTCGGACATGTCGGACAGAAAAAAGTCCAAAAGAAGCCAAAACAGATGTCCAAAAAAATCTGCAAAACTAATTGATTAATGGACTAATTGATTATTGGACTAACTGATTATTGGCCTAATTGATTATTGGTCTAATTGATTAATGGACAGATGGTTTCAGCTGTACTTGTATAAACTAAAGTAAAGTAACTAAGGCTGTCAGATAAATATAGTGAAGTAGAAGTAGAAGTACTCAGTTCTCAGTAGTAGAGTAGTAGCAGTGTTGGTGTCATGCTGAGTGTGTTTAGTGTGACAGACTGTAAACTGATCAGATTATCACAGCATCACGCCTCCCTCTCTCTCTCTCCCTGTTAGTCAGTGTCTCTTGCCCCGCTGCTCAGCAGATGGTCTCTATTCCCGTGACGATCTGTTTCTGTTTCCATGACGATCTGAACACACGATGCTTCTTTAAACAGAAGAAAGAAAAGTTTAATATCTTTATCGTCTTCTGGAGATATCGAGGTAACTTTATTGATTATTACTATTAGTGATCAATAAGTGATTGTTAGTTAGTGACTGTTGTTGAATTTATGTGTTTCATCTGAACCAGAAACTAAAAACTCAAATCACCACTAACTGTTTTTATCATTTTACTTCCTTCATCTGTTTAAATGTATTTTTATATTTTAATTGCATTTTGTTTGTTAAAGTTTATTATTTTACAGTCATTATTATAAAGAATGAAAAAACTGGGAAGACAAACTTTTACGGAAATTAACTGATCAAATTTAAATTTACGTAATTTAACGTTTAAAGTTTTATGTTTAAGTTTGTGTCACTAATCGAAGTGAGTTTGAAATGAATTCGGACTCTTCTGCCTTTATTCAACCTTTTTTCGGATTTTCTTCGTCTTAATGACACTTTTTTCGGACATTCAGACATATTTCGCATATTTTTTTAGACATGTTTCAGACTTTTTTTCAATATTTTTAAAATCTTTTTTAGGACTTCTGTTCAGACATTTTTAAGACACATTTAAAAGACAAGTAATTATTATGAGCTGTTGTATTTGTTTTATTTTACAATATAGATTAATATGATTATGTATTTCAGATAACTGACATGCTGAGGATTAAAGTGTGAATAAGGATCTATAATCTGTCAGATGCTCCTGCTGTTCTCAGATCTGATGTTTGAAGTCTAAACATGTTAATGAGGTCAAATATTAAAGAAGGGTTTTAGAGTTAGAAATGAAACATAAATAAAATCAAATATAGCATCAGTCAGATAATAATTAATATTATTAAAACAACAAATCATTAACAACAAGTCTTTAACAACAAGTCTTTAACAATAAATCTTTAACAACACATCTTTAACAACAAATCATTGACAATACATCTTTAACAATACATCTTTAACAACAAGTCTTTAACAACAAGTCTTTAACAACAAATCTTTAACAACAAATCATTGACAATAAATCTTTAACAACAAGTCTTTAACAATAAATATTTTACAACAAATCTTTAACAACAAATCATTGACAATAAATCTTTAACAACAAATCTTTAACAACAAATCATTGACAATAAATCTTTAACAACAAATCTTTAACAACAAATCATTGACAATAAATCTTTAACAACAAATCTTTAACAACAAATCATTGACAATAAATCTTTAACAACAAATCTTTAACAACAAATCATTGACAATAAATCTAACAAAAAATCTTTAACAACAAATCTTAAGCAACAATTCTTTAACAACAAGTCTTTAACAACAAGTCTTTAACAATAAATCTTTAACAACAAATCTTTAACAACAAATCTTAAGCAACAATTCTTTAACAACAAATCTTTAACAAAAAGTCTTTAACAACAAGTCTTTAACAATAAGTCTTTAACAATAAATCTTTAACAAAAAGTCTTTAACAACAAATCTTTAACAATAAGTCTTTAACAATAAATCTTTAACAACAATTCTTTAACAACAAATCATTGACAATAAATCTTTAACAACAAATCTTAAGCAACAATTCTTTAACAATAAATCTTTAACAACAAATCATTGACAATACATTTTTAACAAAAAATCTTTAACAACAAATCTTAAGCAACAATTCTTTAAAAACAAGTCTTTAACAAAAAATCTTTAACAACAAATCATAAGCAACAATTCTTTAACAATAAATCTTTTAAAACAAATCTTTAACAAGAAATCATTGACAATACATCTTTAACAACAAATCATTGACAATAAATCTTTAACAATAAATCTTTAACAAAAAATCTTTAACAATAAATCTTAAGCAACAAGTCTTTAACAATAAATCTTTAACAATAAATCTAACAAATCTTTAACAATAAATCTTTAACAATAAATATTTAACAACAAGTCTTTAACAATAAATCTTTAACAACAAATCTTTAACAAATCTTTAACAACAAATCTTAAGCTACAATTTTTTAACAACAAGTCTTTAACAATAAATCTTTAACAATAAATCTTTAACAAAAAATCTTTAACAAGTCTTCAACAATAAATCTTTGACAATAAATCTTTAAGAAATCTTTAACAATAAATCTTTAACAAGAAGTCTTTAACAATAAATCTTTGACAATAAATCTTTAACAAATCTTTAACAATAAATATTTCACAACAAATATTTAACAACAAGTCTTTAACATGAAATATTTAACAACAAATCTTTAACATGAAATATTTAACAACAAATATTTAACAACAAGTCTTTAACATGAAATATTTAACAACAAATCTTTAACAACAAGTCTTTAACTTGTTGGCTCTGTATGAAATCAGTGATTCAATCATGGGATCATGGGTGAATACATTAATGATAGAAATTATATCTTATTTTGTTTATATGGAACACAGACAGCAGGAACATGTTTCTGATGGTTTCCTGTTCAGATCTGTGAGGATCAGAAACATCTCACCAATCTAACAAAGATAACACCTTTAACTACAGCTCTCATGAGTCTTTGCAGCAGCAGTGTCCTCCTGGACTCACCTGGCTCAGGTGTGTTTGTGTTTCAGGATGATGCTGAATGACAGCTGGACCATCATGAACAACA
>JAUPFX010000006.1:919748-922248 GCA_036937225.1 Sebastes paucispinis | reverse complement strand
GACGAGTACTCGGGGACGGCAGGTAGGAGTACTAGTACTGCTGCTGTACTACGCAGTACTACGCAGTACTACACAGTACTATACGCAGTACTATACGCAGTACTACACAGTACTATAGGCAGTACTATACACAGTACTAGCAGTACTGCGCAGTACTACACAGTACTATACGCAGTACTACGCAGTACTACGCAGTACTACACAGTACTACACAGTACTATACGCAGTACTATACACAGTACTATGCAGTACTACACAGTACTATACGCAGTACTACGCAGTACTATGCAGTACTACACAGTACTACGCAGTACTACGCAGTACTACGCAGCACTAGCAGTACTGCGCAGTACTAGCAGTACTAGCAGGTGTCCTCCTGTCCTCCAGGTGACTCCCTCCTGAAGCACTCGGGGATGCAGTTCACCACTAAAGACCGGGACCAGGACCAGTCGGAGAACAACTGCGCGGCGTACTACCAGGGGGCCTGGTGGTACCGCAACTGCCACACCTCCAACCTGAACGGGCAGTACCTGAAGGGAGGCCACGCCTCCTACGCCGACGGTGTGGAGTGGTCCAGCTGGACGGGCTGGCAGTACTCGCTCCGGTTCATCGAGATGAAGATACGACCCGCTACGAGACCCGACTCCTGATGGTCTGATCCTAGACCTGAGCTCTGACCTCTGATTCCAGACCTGACCTCTGACCTCTGATCCTAAACCTGACCTCCGTTTCTAAACCTGACCTCTGACCTCTGACCTCTGATCCTAAACCTGACCTCTGTTTCTAAACCTGACCTCTGACCTCTGATCCTAAACCTGACCTCTGACCCTAGACCTGACCTCTGACCCTAGACCTGACCTCTGACTCTTAAACCTGACCTCTGATCCTAAACCTGACCTCTGATCCTAAACCTGACCTCTGACTCTTAAACCTGACCTCTGACCTCTGACCTCTGATGCAATTTCAGAGACTTGAGATGCACCCGGATTCTCGGAACCTAACCTCTGACCTCTGACCTTCCTGTGTGTTTCTGTGTTTTATAAAATGTTCTTCTATCTCATAACTTGTGTTTCCTGCTGGCTGTGAGTTCTGATCAATAACTTTTCATATTGATTGATGTGAATGTAGAGCTGATGGTTCAATAAAGAGTTTGTGACCGGACTGAACGCTTCCCTCTGTTACTGTAGCCGTCCAATCAGAGAGCAGATCGATCAGATCAATCAGAAATCGATCAGATCAATCAGAGAGCAGATCAATCAGATCAATCAGAGAGCAGATCGATCAGATCAATCAGAGAGCAGATCAATCAGATCAATCAGAGATCAGATCAATCAGAGATCAGATCAATAATCTCTGATTGGATGAGATCTGGGCTATATGTGAGTATAAACAGAGTTTAATAGAGCTCTACAGATGAACTCTGTGAGAGGGGTACAGATGAACTCTGTGAGAGGGGTACAGGTGAACTCTGTGAGAGGGGTACAGGTGAACTCTGTGAGAGGGGTACAGGTGAACTCTGTGAGAGGGGTACAGGTGAACTCTGTGAGAGGGGTACAGGTGAACTCTGTGAGAGGGGTACAGATGAACTCTGTGAGAGGGGTACAGGTGAACTCTGTGAGAGGGGTACAGGTGAACTCTGTGAGAGGGGTACAGGTGAACTCTGTGAGAGGGGTACAGATGAACTCTGTGAGAGGGGTACAGGTGAACTCTGTGAGAGGGGTACAGGTGAACTCTGTGAGAGGGGTACAGGTGAACTCTGTGAGAGGGGTACAGATGAACTCTGTGAGAGGGGTACAGATGAACTCTGTGAGAGGGGTACAGGTGAACTCTGTGAGAGGGGTACAGGTGAACTCTGTGAGAGGGGTACAGATGAACTCTGTGAGAGGGGTACAGGTGAACTCTGTGAGAGGGGTACAGGTGAACTCTGTGAGAGGGGTACAGGTGAACTCTGTGAAGAGGGGTACAGGTGAACTCTGTGAGAGGGGTACAGGTGAACTCTGTGAGAGGGGTACAGGTGAACTCTGTGAAGAGGGGTACAGGTGAACTCTGTGAAGAGGGGTACAGGTGAACTCTGTGAGAGGGGTACAGGTGAACTCTGTGAAGAGGGGTACAGGTGAACTCTGTGAGAGGGGTACAGGTGAACTCTGTGAGAGGGGGTACAGGTGAACTCTGTGAGAGGGGTACAGGTGAACTCTGTGAGAGGGGTACAGGTGAACTCTGTGAGAGGGGTACAGGTGAACTCTGTGAGAGGGGTACAGGTGAACTCTGTGAGAGGGGTACAGGTGAACTCTGTGAGAGGGGTACAGGTGAACTCTGTGAGAGGGGTACAGGTGAACTCTGTGAGGGGTACAGGTGAACTCTGTGAGGGGTACAGGTGAACTCTGTGAGAGGGGTACAGGTGAACTCTGTGAGGGGTACAGGTGAACTCTGTGAGGGGGGTACAGGTGAACTCTGTGTGAGGGGTACAGGTGAACTCTGTGAGAGGGGTACAGGTGAACTC
>JAUPFX010000006.1:834748-914748 GCA_036937225.1 Sebastes paucispinis | reverse complement strand
ATCAATATCTGATATATCTATCTATAGATCTATAGATCTATAGATAGATATATATATGCTGGGTGGTTACTGGTGTTTATTATGGGATGTCTACAGTCCCACTCACACTGATCAATATCTGATATGTAGATATTAGGGATGGAGCGGTTCAGGTAAAAAGTCCCTGTCTGTCCTCCAGGGTTCCACCAGCAGTGCCATGTCCCTCTGGTGGAGGGCAGCATCAGTCTTGGTCCCTGGTTCTGTAGACGTTGTGTCTTCGCTCTGGCTGTCCGGGTATAAACACACCACAGATGACTGGAGGTCCTCAGTATACCTGTCTGTCTGTCTGACGAGCCGTCTGTCTGACCACCTGTCTGTCTCTCCTCCCCACAGAAAGGGGGCGCTCTAAAGAAGGGTCCCATAGCCAAAGCTCTGTCGGCCATGAAGCAGGTGTTGCTGTACGACCTGGACTCTCTGGACTGGGACTCCCAGCACCGGACCAATCAGCAGCAGTGTTACTGCTACTGCGGAGGCCCCGGAGAGTAAGACCGACCAATCAGAGAGCAGCGCACTGTGACTCAGCGTTCCGTCAGTGATCACCATGACTCACCATATGTGCCGGTGTTGTGTCTGCAGGTGGTACCTGAAGATGTTGCAGTGTTTCAGGTGTCAGCAGTGGTTCCATGAGGCCTGCACGCAGTGTCAGCAGGAGGCCATGATGTTTGGAGACAGGTGAGGCTCCTGCTCTCCTCCTCCTCTGCTCCTCCTCCTTCTTTGCTCCTCCTCTGCTCCTTCTCTGCTCCGCCTCCTCTGCTCCTGCTCTCCTCCTCCTCTGCTCCTCTGGATGTACTGAGACAGTGTTTGGTGATCTCTTACCTCCTCAGGTTCTACCTCTTCCTGTGTTCGGTGTGTAATAAAGGATCAGAGTATGTCCGCCGTCTGTCCCTGCGCTGGGTGGATCTGGTCCACCTGGTCCTCTACAACCTGTCCGTCAGCAGCAAGAAGAAATACTTTGAGCTGGACGAGATCCTGGCCTTCGTCTCCGCCAACTGGGACCATCTACAGCTCGGGAAGGTACCAGACTGATCCAGACTGATCCAGACTGATCCAGACTGAACCAGACTGAACAGACTGCTAAACGTTTGAACCTGTTTGTTGTTTGTTGTTTAGCTGTCCAACACTCCTCCGTCAGAGAGAGGACAGCACCTGCTGGACGCTCTCAATAAATACAAGAGCAAGTAAGAGTCACACTCATCAACACTGATCCTCCACCTCCTCCACTTCCTCCACCTCCTACACCTCCTTCACCTCCTACACCTCCTCCACCTAATACACCTCCTCCACCTCCTCCATCTCCTACACCTCTCACACCTCCTCCACCTAATACACCTCCTTCACCTCCTCCACCTCCTTCACTTCTTTCACCTCTTTCACCTCCTACACCTCCTTCACTTCCTCCACCTACACCTCCTCCACCTCTTTCACCTCCTCCACCTCCTTCACCTCCTCCACCTCTTTCACCTCCTACACCTCCTTCACCTCCTACACCTCCTCCACCTCCTTCACTTCCTACACCTCCTCCACCTCCTACACCTCCTCCATCTCCTACACCTATCACACCTCCTCCACCTAATACACCTCCTTCACCTCCTCTACCTCCTTCACTTCCTACACCTCCTACACCTCCTACACCTCCTCCATCTCCTACACCTATCACACCTCCTCCACCTAATACACCTCCTTCACCTCCTCCACCTCCTTCACTTCCTACACCTCCTACACCTCCTACACCTCCTCCATCTCCTACACCTATCACACCTCCTCCACCTAATACACCTCCTTCACCTCCTCCACCTCCTTCACTTCTTTCACCTCCTTCACCTCTTTCACCTCCTACACCTCTTGCACCTCCTTCACTTCTTTCACCTCCTTCATCTCTTTCACCTCCTACACCTCCTTCACTTCTTTCACCTCCTTCACCTCTTTCACCTCCTCCACCTCCTTCACTTCTTTCACCTCCTTCACCTCTTTCACCTCCTCCGCCTACTACACCTCCTCCACCTCCTTCACTTCTTTCACCTCCCTCACCTCCTTCACCTCCTTCACCTCTTTCACCTCTTTCACCTCCTCCACCTCCTTCACTTCTTTCACCTCATCCACCTCTTTCACCTCCTACACCTCCTCCACCTCCTTCACTTCTTTCACCTCCTCCACCTCCTTCACTTCTTTCACCTCTTTCACCTCCTCCACCTCCTTCACTTCTTTCACCTCCCTCACCTCCTTCACCTCTTTCACCTCTTTCACCTCTTTCACCTCCTACACCTCCTTCACTTCTTTCACCTCATCCACCTCTTTCACCTCCTTCACCTCTTTCACCTCTTTCACCTCCTCCACCTCTTTCACCTCTTTCACCTCCTACACCTCCTCCACCTCCTTCACTTCTTTCACCTCCTTCACCTCCTCCACCTCCTTCACTTCTTTCACCTCTTTCACCTCCTCCACCTCCTTCACTTCTTTCACCTCCTTCACCTCTTTCACCTCTTTCACCTCCTCCACCTCCTTCACTTCTTTCACCTCATCCACCTCTTTCACCTCCTACACCTCCTCCACCTCCTTCACTTATTTCACCTCCTCCACCTCCTTCACTTCTTTCACCTCTTTCACCTCCTCCACCTCCTTCACTTCTTTCACCTCCTTCACCTCTTTCACCTCTTTCACCTCCTCCACCTCCTTCACTTCTTTCACCTCATCCACCTCTTTCACCTCCTACACCTCCTCCACCTCCTTCACTTCTTTCACCTCCTCCACCTCCTTCACTTCTTTCACCTCCTTCACCTCTTTCACCTCTTTCACCTCCTACACCTCCTTCACTTCTTTCACCTCCTTCACTTCTTTCACCTCCTTCACTTCTTTCACCTCCTCCACCTCCTTCACCTCCTTCACCTCTTTCACCTCCTACACCTCCTCCACCTCCTTCACGTCTTTCACCTCCTTCACTTCCTCCACCTCCTCCACCTCCTTCACTTCTTTCACCTCCTTCACTTCCTCCACCTCCTTCACCTCCTTCACCTCCTCAACCTCCTTCACTTCTTTCACCTCCTCCACCTCCTTCACTTCTTTCACCTCCTTCACCTCCTTCACCTCTTTCACCTCCTCCACCTCCTTCACTTCTTTCACCTCCTTCACTTCCTCCACCTCCTTCATCTCCTCCATCTCCTCCACCTCCGACCGATCCTCATCACTATGGTTATGACTGTGTGTTCAGGTTCCTGTGCGGGAAGGAGATAAAGAAGAGGAAGTGCATCTTTCGTCTGAGGACCAGAGTCCCCCCCAACCCCCCCTCCAAACTCTTTCCTGAGCGCGCTCAGAACGATGGAGGACCGGGTCATAAGAAAGACCTGGTCAGGAACAGGTAGAGTCCTCACCATGTACCTGGTAGCTGTGTGTCATTGTCAGGTCTGTTTGTAGTCCTAAAACCAGGAGGTAGTCCAGTTTGTAGTTCTAAAACCAGAATGATGATGCCTGAATGATGTCATGTTCTGTGTGTGTGAGCAGTGCTTCAGCTGAGAGGAGGAAGAGGAAGTCCAAGTGGCTCCTAGAAGATGCCATCCCTAACGTAAGACTCTTCTACTGTACTCTACTCTACTGTACTCTACTATACTGTACTGTACTCTACTGTACTCTAGTCTACTCTTCTGTACTCTACTCTATTCTACTCTACTGTACTCTAGTCTACTCCACTCTACTATACTGTACTGTACTCTAGTCTACTCTACTGTACTCTACTATATTCTACTCTACTGTACTCTAGTCTACTCCACTGTACTGTACTCTACTGTACTCTAGTCTACTCCACTGTACTATACTGTACTCTACTGTACTCTTGTCTAGTCTACTCTACTCTACTGTACTCTAGTCTACTCTACTGTACTCTAGTCTACTCTACTCCACTGTACTCTACTCTACTGTACTCTAGTCTACTCTACTGTACTCTACTGTACTCTAGTCTACTATACTGTACTCTACTCTAGTCTACTCTTCTGTACTCTACTCTACTGTACTCTACTCTATTCTACTCTACTGTACTCTACTGTACTCTAGTCTATTCTACTGTACTCTAGACTACTCTACTGTACTCTAGTCTACTCTACTGTACTCTAGTCTACTATACTCTACTATACTCTACTCTACTGTACTCTACTCTACCCCTACTTTACTCTACTGTACTCTATTCTACTCTACTCTACTCTACTGTGTTTCTATTGGTCACTAAACAACAGCACTGATCTGTGTGTAGAACGAGCTGTCCTGCTGCTGGACCTCCAACCATCACATGGCCAACATCTTTGACTTCACCCTGGACGAACTGCAGAGCCTGAAGAGGTGACACACCGATCAATAGTCCACCAATAATCAATACCAATAATCAATCAGTGAACATGTCAGCGTATTGACTGGTGTTCTCTCTCAGTAGCTCCAGTAGGACGGTCAGTATTGATCAGGACTCTACTGATGCCTCCACCTCAGGTTCTGCTACGACCAGCGCCTCCTACCACTTCAGGTAACCCGTCCTCCATCTTCATCCTCCTCCATCTTCATCCTCCTCCATCTTCATCCTCCTCCTCCACCTTTATCCTCCATCTTCATCCTCTATCTTTATCCTCCACCTTTATCCTCCATCTTCATCCTCCATCTTTATCCTCCATCTTCATCCTCCATCTTTATCCTCCATCTTCATCCTCCTCCTCCACCTTTATCCTCCATCTTCATCCTCCTCCATCTTCATCCTCCTCCATCTTCATCCTCCTCCTCCACCTTTATCCTCCATCTTCATCCTCCATCTTTATCCTCCACCTTTATCCTCCATCTTCATCCTCCATCTTTATCCTCCACCTTTATCCTCCATCTTCATCCTCCATCTTTATCCTCCATCTTCATCCTCCTCCTCCACCTTTATCCTCCATCTTCATCCTCCATCTTTATCCTCGTCCTTTATCCTCCATCTTCATCCTCCATCTTCATCCTCCATCTTTATCCTCCATCTTTATCCTCCATCTTTATCCTTCATCTTCATCCTTCATCTTCATCCTCCATCTTTATCCTCCATCTTCATCCTCCATCTTCATCCTCCTCCTCCACCTTTATCCTCCATCTTCATCCTCCATCTTTATCCTCGTCCTTTATCCTCCATCTTCATCCTCCATCTTCATCCTCCATCTTTATCCTCCATCTTTATCCTCCATCTTTATCCTTCATCTTCATCCTTCATCTTCATCCTCCATCTTTGTCCTCCATCTTCATCCTCCATCTTTATCCTCCACCTTTATCCTCCATCTTCATCCTCCATCTTTATCCTCCATCTTCATCCTCCTCCTCCACCTTTATCCTCCATCTTCATCCTCCATCTTCATCCTCCATCTTCATCCTCCATCTTCATCCTCCATCTTTATCCTCCATCTTCATCCTCCATCTTCATCCTCCTCCTCCATCTTTATCCTCCATCTTCATCCTTCATCTTCATCCTCCATCTTTATCCTCCATCTTCATCCTCCATCTTCATCCTCCATCTTTATCCTCCATCTTCATCCTTCATCTTCATCCTTCATCTTTATCCTCCATCTTTATCCTCCATCTTTATCCTCCATCTTCATCCTCCTCCTCCATCTTTATCCTCCATCTTCATCCTCCATCTTTATCCTCCATCTTTATCCTTCATCTTCATCCTTCATCTTTATCCTCCATCTTTATCCTCCATCTTTATCCTCCATCTTCATCCTTCATCTTTATCCTCCATCTTCATCCTCCATCTTTATCCTCCATCTTTATCCTCCATCTTCATCCTTCATCTTCATCCTCCATCTTTATCCTCCATCTTCATCCTCCATCTTTATCCTCCATCTTCATCCTTCATCTTCATCCTCCATCTTTATCCTCCATCTTCATCCTCCATCTTTATCCTCCATCTTTATCCTCCATCTTCATCCTCCATCTTCATCCTCCATCTTCATCTTTATCCTCCATCTTCATCCTTCATCTTCATCCTCCATCTTTATCCTCCATCTTCATCTTTATCCTCCATCTTCATCCTCCATCTTAATCTTTATCCTCCATCTTTATCCTCCATCTTCATCCTTCATCTTCATCCTCCATCTTCATCCTCCATCTTCATCCTTCATCCTCCATCTTTATCCTCCATCTTCATCCTCCATCTTCATCCTCCATCTTTATCCTCCATCTTCATCCTCCATCTTTATCCTCCATCTTCATCCTTCATCTTCATCCTTCATCTTTATCCTCCATCTTTATCCTCCATCTTCATCTTTATCCTCCATCTTTATCCTCCATCTTCATCTTTATCCTCCATCTTCATCCTCCATCTTCATCCTTCATCTTCATCCTCCATCTTCATCCTTCATCTTCATCCTCCATCTTCATCTTTATCCTCCATCTTCATCCTCCATCTTCATCCTCCATCTTCATCCTTCATCTTCATCCTCCATCTTCATCCTTCATCTTCATCTTCATCCTTCATCTTTATCCTCCATCTTTATCCTCCATCTTCATCTTTATCCTCCATCTTTATCCTCCATCTTCATCTTTATCCTCCATCTTCATCCTTCATCTTCATCCTCCATCTTTATCCTCCATCTTCATCTTTATCCTCCATCTTCATCCTCCATCTTAATCTTTATCCTCCATCTTTATCCTCCATCTTTATCCTCCATCTTCATCCTCCATCTTAATCTTTATCCTCCATCTTTATCCTCCATCTTCATCCTTCATCTTCATCCTCCATCTTCATCCTCCATCTTCATCCTTCATCCTCCATCTTTATCCTCCATCTTCATCCTCCATCTTCATCCTCCATCTTTATCCTCCATCTTCATCCTCCATCTTTATCCTCCATCTTCATCCTTCATCTTCATCCTTCATCTTTATCCTCCATCTTTATCCTCCATCTTCATCTTTATCCTCCATCTTCATCCTCCATCTTCATCCTTCATCTTCATCCTCCATCTTCATCCTCCATCTTTATCCTCCATCTTCATCCTTCATCTTTATCCTCCATCTTCATCCTTCATCTTCATCCTCCATCTTTATCCTCCATCTTCATCTTTATCCTCCATCTTCATCCTCCATCTTCATCTTTATCCTCCATCTTCATCCTTCATCTTCATCCTCCATCTTCATCCTCCATCTTCATCTTTATCCTCCATCTTTATCCTCCATCTTCATCCTCCATCTTCATCTTTATCCTCCATCTTTATCTTTATCCTCCATCTTTATCCTCCATCTTCATCCTCCA
The DNA here is from genome assembly GCA_036937225.1 of Sebastes paucispinis. Classification (NCBI taxonomy): domain Eukaryota; kingdom Metazoa; phylum Chordata; class Actinopteri; order Perciformes; family Sebastidae; genus Sebastes; species Sebastes paucispinis. The sequence continues at coordinate 907,463 of JAUPFX010000006.1, read as the reverse complement.
TCTTCATCTTTATCCTCCATCTTTATCCTCCATCTTTATCCTCCATCTTTATCCTCCATCTTTATCCTCCATCTTCATCCTTCATCTTCATCCTCCATCTTTATCCTCCATCTTCATCTTTATCCTCCATCTTCATCCTTCATCTTCATCCTCCATCTTCATCCTCCATCTTTATCCTCCATCTTCATCCTCCATCTTAATCTTTATCCTCCATCTTCATCCTTCATCTTCATCCTCCATCTTTATCCTCCATCTTCATCCTCCATCTTCATCCTCCATCTTTATCCTCCATCTTCATCTTTATCCTCCATCTTTATCCTCCATCTTCATCCTTCATCTTCATCCTCCATCTTTATCCTCCATCTTCATCTTTATCCTCCATCTTTATCCTCCATCTTCATCCTCCATCTTCATCTTTATCCTCCATCTTCATCTTTATCCTCCATCTTTATCCTCCATCTTTATCCTCCATCTTTATCCTCCATCTTCATCCTCCATCTTTATCCTCCATCTTCATCCTTCATCCTCCATCTTTATCCTCCATCTTTATCCTCCATCTTCATCCTTCATCTTCATCCTCCATCTTTATCCTCCATCTTTATCCTCCATCTTCATCCTTCATCTTCATCCTCCATCTTTATCCTCCATCTTTATCCTCCATCTTTATCCTCCATCTTCATCCTTCATCTTTATCCTCCATCTTCATCCTCCATCTTTATCCTCCATCTTTATCCTCCATCTTTATCCTCCATCTTCATCCTTCATCTTCATCCTCCATCTTTATCCTCCATCTTCATCTTTATCCTCCATCTTCATCTTTATCCTCCATCTTTATCCTCCATCTTCATCCTCCATCTTCATCCTCCATCTTTATCCTCCATCTTTATCCTCCATCTTCATCTTTATCCTCCATCTTCATCCTCCATCTTCATCTTTATCCTCCATCTTTATCCTCCATCTTTATCCTCCATCTTCATCCTTCATCTTCATCCTCCATCTTTATCCTCCATCTTCATCTTTATCCTCCATCTTCATCTTTATCCTCCATCTTTATCCTCCATCTTCATCCTCCATCTTCATCCTCCATCTTTATCCTCCATCTTCATCCTTCATCCTCCATCTTTATCCTCCATCTTCATCTTTATCCTCCATCTTTATCCTCCATCTTCATCTTTATCCTCCATCTTTATCCTCCATCTTCATCCTCCATCTTCATCCTCCATCTTCATCTTTATCCTCCATCTTTATCCTCCATCTTCATCTTTATCCTCCATCTTTATCCTCCATCTTTATCCTTCATCTTCATCCTCCATCTTTATCCTCCATCTTCATCTTTATCCTCCATCTTTATCCTCCATCTTCATCCTTCATCTTTATCCTCCATCTTTATCCTCCATCTTCATCCTTCATCTTCATCCTTCATCTTCATCCTCCATCTTTATCCTCCATCTTTATCCTCCATCTTCATCCTTCATCTTCATCCTTCATCTTTATCCTCCATCTTTATCCTCCATCTTTATCCTCCATCTTCATCCTCCATCTTTATCCTCCATCTTCATCCTTCATCTTCATCCTTCATCTTTATCCTCCATCTTTATCCTCCATCTTTATCCTCCATCTTTATCCTCCATCTTTATCCTCCATCTTTATCCTTCATCTTCATCCTTCATCTTTATCCTCCATCTTTATCCTCCATCTTTATCCTCCATCTTTATCCTTCATCTTTATCCTCCATCTTCATCCTTCATCTTCATCCTTCATCTTTATCCTCCATCTTTATCCTCCATCTTTATCCTCCATCTTCATCCTCCATCTTCATCCTCCATCTTTATCCTCCATCTTCATCCTTCATCTTTATCCTCCATCTTTATCCTCCATCTTCATCTTCATCCTTCATCTTTATCCTCCATCTTCATCTTCATCCTTCATCTTCATCCTCCATTTTCATCCTCCATCTTTATCCTCCATCTTCATCCTCCATCTTCATCTTTATCCTTCATCTTTATCCTCCATCTTCATCCTTCATCTTCATCCTTCATCTTCATCCTTCATCTTCATCCTCCATCTTCATCCTTCATCTTCATCCTCCATCTTCATCCTTCATCTTTATCCTCCATCTTCATCTTCATCCTCCATCTTCATCTTTATCCTTCATCTTTATCCTCCATCTTCATCCTCCATCTTCATCCTCCATCTTCATCTTTATCCTCCATCTTCATCCTCCATCTTCATCCTCCATCTTCATCCTTCATCTTCATCCTCCATCTTCATCCTCCATCTTCATCCTCCATCTTCATCCTCCATCTTTATCCTCCATCTTCATCCTCCATCTTCATCCTCCATCTTCATCTTTATCCTTCATCTTTATCCTCCATCTTCATCTTTATCCTCCATCTTCATCCTCCATCTTCATCCTTCATCTTCATCCTTCATCTTCATCCTCCATCTTTATCCTCCATCTTCATCCTTCATCTTCATCCTCCATCTTCATCCTTCATCTTTATCCTCCATCTTCATCTTCATCCTCCATCTTCATCTTTATCCTTCATCTTTATCCTCCATCTTTATCCTCCATCTTCATCCTCCATCTTCATCTTTATCCTCCATCTTCATCCTCCATCTTCATCTTTATCCTCCATCTTCATCCTTCATCTTCATCCTCCATCTTCATCTTTATCCTCCATCTTCATCCTTCATCTTCATCCTTCATCTTCATCCTTCATCTTCATCCTTCATCTTCATCCTTCATCTTTATCCTTCATCTTCATCCTTCATCTTCATCCTTCATCTTTATCCTCCATCTTTATCCTTCATCTTTATCCTCCATCTTCATCCTCCATCTTTATCCTGACCTTTGACCTCTGACCTCTGTCTCCTCAGAAGGAGAGTGGGCAGCAGGAAGAGGAAGTTGCCTAGCAACAGCTACAGCCAGTGGGCCAATCGCAGCGAGGTAGGGGAGGAGTTTGGAGGGGAGGAGCCTTCTGGGATGCTCGAGGACCAAGAAGCTACGAACCACCTGACCACAGACTCCTCCCACTTCCTGTCTGACCCCTCCCACATCCCATCTGACTCCTCCCACCTCCACTCCTCCATCTCCTCCTACTTCGGAGTGGCGGGCCGACTGACCAACGGGGAGAGGTACCAGGTGTTGGCCCGACGGGTCACCGCTCAGGGGACGGTCCAGTACCTGCTGGAGTGGGAGGGGACAACGCCTTATTAGGACACACAGTCACAGGTTAGATGTGAAGCTTTGATTGGTTCTTCCTCCACACTCACTGCTGATTGGTCAGAACCACTCAGGGCTCAGTGACCTCATCGTCTAACCGACCAGCTGATCAGCTGTTTTAATGGAAGTTCAAGTTTCAGTTTATTTCCTCACAAAATATATATTCATCCTGTTCAAAGACCACCTTCATCTATGATGTCAGTTGCCTAGCAACAGTATTCTATAGTGTTAAGCCCCAAAGCTGATCCAGAATCAGACGTATGTCCCCATAAACCTCTGTTAAACGTATGTCCCCATAAAACCTCTGTTAGACGTATGTCCCCATAAACCTGTTAGACGTATGTCCCCATAAAACCTCTGTCAGACGTATGTCCCCATAAAACCTCTGTTAGACGTATGTCCCTATAAACCTCTGTCAGACGTATGTCCCCATAAAACCTCTGTTAGACGTATGTCCCCATAAACCTGTTAGACGTATGTCCCCATAAAACCTCTGTCAGACGTATGTCCCCATAAAACCTCTGTTAGACGTATGTCCCCATAAACCTCTTTTAAACGTATGTCCCCATAAAACCTCTGTCAGACGTATGTCCCCATAAACCTCTTTTAAACGTGTGTCCCCATAAAACCTCTGTCAGACGTATGTCCCCATAAACCTCTGTTAGACGTATGTCCCCATAAAACCTCTGTTAGACGTATGTCCCCATAAAACCACTTTTAAACGTATGTCCCCATAAAACCTCTGTTAGACGTATGTCCCCATAAAACCTCTTTTAAACGTATGTCCCCATAAAACCTCTGTTAGACGTATGTCCCCATAAAACCTCTGTTAAACGTATGTCCCCATAAAACCTCTGTTAGACGTGTGTCCCCATAAAACCTCTGTTAGACGTGTGTCCCCATAAAACCTCTGTCAGACGTATGTCCCCATAAACCTCTTTTAAACGTATGTCCCCATAAAACCTCTGTTAAACGTATGTCCCCATAAAACCTCTGTTAGACGTGTGTCCCCATAAAACCTCTGTTAGACGTATGTCCCCATAAAACCACTGTATACATATGTCCCCATAAAACCTCTGTTAGACGTATGTCCCCATAAAACCTGTCAGACGTATGTCCCCATAAAACCTCTGTTAGACGTATGTCCCCATAAAACCTCTGTTAGACGTATGTCCCCATAAAACCTCTGTTAGACGTATGTCCCCATAAAACCTCTGTATACGTATGTCCCCATAAAACCTCTGTAGACGTACAGTACGCCCTGCTGAGGTGAGTTTGGAGGAGTCAGGTATCAATGCTGATCATGAACCTGTATAAACAGTATTTAGTGAGAACAAACAAAAACTTAAAATACAGCCAAAGACCGTGCACACACACACACACACACACACACACACACACACACACACACACACACAGACTCAGTAGTATTATGTGGATGTTCAGTATTCTGGATCTCAGACTGACAGTAGACGGAGTTTGTGTCATTTCTTCTTCTCTGACGTATTAAACAGTCATAGGCTCCTGTAGCCCCCCCCCAGCTGTCAGACAGCACCCTCACCTGTCCTCACCTGTCCTCCCTCGTCCTCCCTCAGCTCCAGCAGCAGTTTCTCATGTATTTAACCAACCAGACCTTCAGTCAGGGAACTGCTGCTCTGATCTGTTTCATCACTGCTCAGTGATGTCACAAACAGCTGGTTGTGACCTCACTGACACAAATCATCCATCAGTGCGGCGGTTCCCAACCCCTGGGCTGAGGGCCAGTACCGGGCCAGTACCGGGCCAGTGGATCACTGATCCCTTCAGAACTAACTCCACAGTTCATCTGAAGTTAATATGAGACTTCAACAGTCTAAGTGTTTATCTTCCAAAGTTACTGTTATAGCGGAGTCCCCGCGGGGCGGAGGGGACGCGTCCCCGCGGGGCGGAGGGGACGCGTCCCCGCGGGGCGGAGGGGACGCGTCCCCGCGGGGCGGAGGGATACGCATCCAGTGGGGCCTCCGTCCAGCATTAGAGGTACTGAGGTCATGACTCCATATTCCCAAACGGAGCCCCTCCCTCTTAATTCAACCCTGTCCAGATGTTGGGTAATGAAACATCAGACTTCATACGTTGTAGTCTAATCGTTGCATCGAAGCGTTCCCGACGTGGCTGAACAAAGTAAACAAAGATAAACACGCTGTGTCGTAGTAATAACTGAATGGATCCACATCTGGATTCATCTTTAACCTGTTTCTGTCTCAGTATTTGAAACTACAGACCTCTCTGGAGGTAGAGACTCAGACTCCCAGAGTTCAGTGCTCCTGGTGCTGGTTTATTGATCCTCTGTTCTCTTGCACTATCGTCACGCTCAGTATCTATGCAAACACCGACGTGATCACCGATCAGAGAGATCAATCAGAGAGATCGATCGGTGATCCGGAGAATCTAAAACAATAAATATCAACATGTTACACATTAATGACATCACAGGTTAGCTTGAAGCTAACACAGCCCATTGGTTTGAATGAGGAATGCTAACAGCGCTAGCTAACAGTCTCCGAGACGTTAAATGTCACTCCGTCACTTTAAACCCGCAGCTCCTCCTCGCTGCCATGGTAACCGTTGCTCCCCTCCCATTGGCCTGTTGGACGGTTATTTTGATCATGTGACTGTATGTTTGTTCTGTTCAGTTCAGCTGACCAATCAGCTGCCGGCTTTCTCTGCAATAAAAAAAACTTGTTTGACCTTTGACCTCCCAGTTTCTCTCTCTCTCTCTGTGTGTGTGTGTGTGTGTGTGTGTGTGTGTGTGTGTGTGTGTGTGTGTGTGTGTGTGTGTGTGTGTGTGTGTGTGTGTGTGTGTGTGTAGAGCACTGAGAGTGTGACAGGTGATAATCTGTTAAGACTATTAAAGTGTTAAAGAACAGGTCAGAAACTAAACACACTGACAGTCAGTCAGAGCGCTCAGGTGTGTCGTCCTCATGTCCCTAGAGACAGACAGACAGGTGAATTGTCTTCTAGCATGAGAAGTTATCGACCCACAGCTGAAGAGACGAGCTTCAGGTTCCAGATTCATCTCCCGGTCTCTGTGAGTCTACCTGTCTGTCAGTCTATCTATCTCGGTGAGTCTACCTGTCTCTCTCTCTCTCTCTCTCTCTCTCTGTATGTCTACCTGTCTCTGTCTTTCTACCTGTCTCTCTCTCTCTCTCTGTATGTTTACCTGTCTGTCAGTCTACCTGTCTCTCTCTCTCTCTGTATGTTTACCTGTCTCTCTCTCTACCTGTCTCTCTGCTTCAGGTGTGTCTGTAGTGCTTAGAGACAGACAGGTCACTGATGTCAGCCCGTAGATTACCCAGAGTTCTGTTCTGTGTGTCTCAGAGGATCCTGAGTCCATGGAGGAGCTGGTGAAACACCTGTCCAGGTGTCAACACCTGGGCTGGATGAGTGTGATCGGTGAGTTCATCACAGAGATAAGACACATTAAAAATACATTAACATGTTTTTTAACTTTGATACAGAATGAGAATAAAAGTCAGATGATTTATTCAACATATTTAATAGAAATGAAACCGAACTGTCTTCAGTCTTCTGTCCTGTTGTGATGCTCAGTGTGTCCTGTAGCTTTGTATGGGAACTTTCTATGGTTATTTATTTCATGTTGTAGTACCATTATTACTACTACTACTACTACTATTACTACTACCATTACTACCATTACTACTACTACTATTACTACTGCTACTACTACAACTACTACTACTACCATTACTAGTACTACTACTACCATTACTACTGCTACTACTACAACTACTACTACTACTACTACTACCATTACTACTACTACTACTACAACTACTACTACTACTACTACCACCATTACTAGTACTACTACTACTACTACTACTATTACTACTGCTACTACTACAACTACTACTACTACTACCATTACTACTACTACTACTACTACTACCATTACTAGTACTACTACTACCATTACTACTGCTACTACCACAACTACTACTACTACTACTACCATTACTACTACTACTACTACTACCATTACTACTACTACTACTACTACTACTACCATTACTAGTACTACTACTACTACCACTACTACTACTACTGCTACCATTACTACCATTACTACTACTACTACTACTACTGCTACTATTACTACTACTACTACTACTACCATTACTACTACTATTACTACTACTACTACAACTACTACTACTACTACCATTACTAGTACTACTACTACCATTACTACTATTACTACAGCTACTACTACTACTACTACTACTATTACTACTGCTACTACTACTACTACTACTGCTACCATTACTACCATTACTACTACTACTACTACTACTGCTACCATTACTACTGCTACCATTACTACTACTACCATTACTACTACTATTACTACTACTACTACTACTACTACTACCATTACTACTACTACTACTACTACTACTAGTACTACTACTACCATTACTACTACTACTACTATTACTACTACTACTACTACTACTACTACCATTACTACTACTATTACTACTACTACTACTACTACTACTACTACTACTACTACCATTACTACTACTATTACTACTACTACTACTACTACTACTACCATTACTACTACTACTACTATTGTCCGTACTGCGACTGCAATGGAATATAATGATGTTGTGATGATGTCACAGAGTTGAAGAGCGCCTCCATCAATTGGCTGTCGTATGGTCGGAGGGCGGACCCTGATGACGTCTGGTTGAAGATGTTCTGCATCCTGTCTGGTTCTCAGCTACTGATGCTGAATAACCTGGAGGTACCAAACATTACACATCCCCCCGTTGTTCTGTTTGTTCTTCAAAACAAAAACAAAACATCACGTTTAATAACAAAACATCACGTTCAATAACAAAACATCATGTTTAACAAAACATCACGTTTAATAACAAAACATCACGTTTAACAAAACATCATGTTTAACAAAACATCACGTTTAATAACAAAACATCATGTTTAATAACAAAACATCACGTTTAATAACAAAACATCACGTTTAATAACAAAACATCATGTTTAACAAAACATCACGTTTAATAACAAAACATCACATTTAATAACAAATCATTGTGTTTAATAACAAAACATCACGTTCAATAACAAAACATTGTGTTTAATAACAAATTGTGTTTAATAACAAAACATCATGTTCAATAACAAAACGTCATGTTCAATAACAAAACATCACGTTCAATAACAAAACATTGTGTTTAATAACAAATTGTGTTTAATAACAAAATATCATGTTTAATAACAAAACATGTTTAATAACAAAACATCGTGTTTAATAACAAATCATGTTTAATAACAAAACATCGTGTTTAATAACAAATCATCATGTTTAATAACAAAACATCGTGTTTAATAACAAAACATCGTGTTTAATAACAAAACATCACGTTTAATAACAAAACATCACGTTTAATAACAAAACATCACGTTTAATAATAAAACATTGTGTTTAATAACAAAACATCACATTTAATAACAAAACATCACGTTTAATAACAAATCATTGTGTTTAATAACAAAACATCACGTTTAATAACAAAACATCACGTTTAATAACAAAACATCACGTTTAATAACAAAACATCACATTTAATAACAAAACATCACGTTTAATAACAAATCATTGTGTTTAATAACAAAACATCACGTTTAATAACAAAACATCACGTTTAATAACAAATCATTGTGTTTAATAACAAAACATCACGTTTAATAACAAAACATCACGTTTAATAACAAATCATTGTGTTTAATAACAAATCATTGTGTTTAATAACAAAACATCGTGTTTAATAACAAATCATTGTGTTTAATAACAAAACATCACGTTTAATAACAAAACATCACGTTTAATAACAAATCATTGTGTTTAATAACAAAACATCACGTTTAATAACAAAACATCACGTTTAATAACAAATCATTGTGTTTAATAACAAATCATTGTGTTTAATAACAAAACATCGTGTTTAATAACAAATCATTGTGTTTAATAACAAAACATCACGTTTAATAACAAAACATCACGTTTAATAACAAATCATTGTGTTTAATAACAAATCATTGTGTTTAATAACAAAACATCACGTTTAATAACAAAACATCACGTTTAATAACAAATCATTGTGTTTAATAACAAATCATTGTGTTTAATAACAAAACATCACGTTTAATAACAAAACATCGTGTTTAATAACAAAACATCGTGTTTAATAACAAATCATTGTGTTTAATAACAAAACATCGTGTTTAATAACAAATCATTGTGTTTAATAACAAAACATCACGTTTAATAACAAAACATCGTGTTTAATAACAAAACATCACGTTTAATAACAAATCATTGTGTTTAATAACAAATCATTGTGTTTAATAACAAAACATCGTGTTTAATAACAAATCATTGTGTTTAATAACAAAACATCACGTTTAATAACAAAACATCGTGTTTAATAACAAAACATCACGTTTAATAACAAAACATCACGTTTAATAACAAATCATTGTGTTTAATAACAAATCATTGTGTTTAATAACAAAACATCACGTTTAATAACAAATCGTGTTTAATAACAAAACATCGTGTTTAATAACAAATCATTGTGTTTAATAACAAAACATCGTGTTTAATAACAAATCATTGTGTTTAATAACAAAACATCACGTTTAATAACAAAACATCGTGTTTAATAACAAAACATCACGTTTAATAACAAATCATTGTGTTTAATAACAAATCATTATGTTTAATAACAAAACATCGTGTTTAATAACAAATCATTGTGTTTAATAACAAAACATCACGTTTAATAACAAAACATCGTGTTTAATAACAAAACATCACGTTTAATAACAAAACATCACGTTTAATAACAAAACATCGTGTTTAATAACAAAACATCGTGTTTAATAACAAAACATCGTGTTTAATAACAAAACATCGTGTTTAATAACAAATCATTGTGTTTAATAACAAAACATCACGTTTAATAACAAAACATCGTGTTTAATAACAAAACATCACGTTTAGTAACAAATCATTGTGTTTAATAACAAATCATCGCGTTTAATAACAAAACATCACATTTAATAACAAAACATTGTGTTTAATAACAAATCATTGTGTTTATTAATAAAACGTTGCATTTAATAAACAAACTGCAACAAATGGTTATATTTCTGAATTAGACTCTTCTTCTTCAGGTTCATCCTCTTCTTCTGGCAGAGAGGGCGGAGACTTTCACTGTCTGGTTGCTAAGATACACTCTCCATGTGACCTCAGCACCTCCTGGCCCCGCCCACAAAGGTAAGGAGGATGGGAGGACTTTAAAAACAGCTGCAGAAGAAGACAGACAGACAGACAGTTAGCTACAGACAGACAGACAGACAGACAGACAGCTAGCTACAGACAGACAGATAGACAGACAGTTAGCTACAGACAGACAGACAGACAGCTAGCTACAGACAGACAGACAGGTAGTTACAGACAGACAGACAGACAGACAGACAGACAGACAGACAGGTGATGGAAGTGGACTCTGATGCTGAGTTTGAAGACGGTAAGAAAAGGATGTTTTCTGGTGAAGTTCAGTGTGTGTTGTGTGTTGTCTGACTGCAGCAGGGATTAGCTGCTCTGCTTAATCTTGACGACATGTCAAATAATAATCTCATAATCTGATATCTGAGGTCAGTTACCATGGCAACGCTAAAATGTTAATTTTAAAGTATTTCAAGGCTGTGGTAGAAGAACTTCTGTCTGCTGTGGTAGAAGAACTTCTATCTGTATATATATATATGTATATATATATACATATATATATATATACATTCTGTCTATATATATATATATATATATATAAACTGGAAAAACAAAGTTAGTAAACTTGTGTTTGGTGGATTATTTCTCTGTTGTTACAATGCTAATGGTCATTGTATTTTACATGGTTGGAAAGCCTGTTTATTTACCTTCACAATGATGCTTGTAAGGATCATGCATTTGTGGGATGAGCAGCACAGCTGATGATGTGGGGAGCACCCAAGAAAAATTTGCCAAAATGCTCCGTCGATGGTAAACAGTGTATTCTCCTGTTGGTGTTGACTCTTGTTTTGAGTTGTTTGGTGGATTGGATGATTGAACTCTCTATCAGTAACAAGGAACAAACAAGACATATTGGGAATTTTACACTTTATTCATTTAATCCACCGTCAGGAGGCTCAGTAGCGGTGGAAGATCCATACGCAGCCACAACAGCCTGGCACCTCCTCCTCATGCTGGTCACCAACCTGGTCACACGTTGCTGTGGGATGCCGTTCCATTCCTCAACCAGGATTGGTTGCAGGTCAGCCAGCGTGGTTGTGTTGGTCACTCTAACACGTACAGCACGCCCAAGCTGATCCCACAAGTGTTGAGTTGGGTTGAGGTGTGGACTCTTGGAGGCCGTTCCATTCTCTCTCCTCCCACATTGTGGAGGTAGTCTGTGATAACCCTGGCTCTGTGGGGGGGGGGGTTGTTTCTTGGAGGATGAAGTTAGGTGCCAGATTGTGGAGATATGGGATCGCCACTGGCTGCAGAATCTCATCCCGATATCTCCCTGCATTGAGATGGCCTTCAATGATGACAAGCCTTGTTTTGCCAGTGAGGGAGATGCCCCCCCCCACACCATGACACTGCCCCCACCAAAAGCTGTTACTCCATCGGTTCAACAATCAGCACAGCGTTCTCCGCGTCGTCTCCATACTTTGACCTGCCATCCAACTTTGGCAGACAGAACCTGGACTCATCACTGAACATGACATTCCCCCACATGTTCAGGTTCCATTGTCTGTGTTGGAGACACCAGCGCCAACGGGCCTGACGGTGAAGGGCAGTCATTGCAGGCTTCCTGGTAGCCTTATGACAATACACTGTTTACCATTGGCAGAGCATTTTGGAACATTTTTCTTGGGCGCTCCCCACATCATCAGCTGTGCTGCTCATCCCACAAATGCATGATCCTTACAAGTTGGACATCATTGTGAAGGTAAATAAACAGGCTTTCCAACGATGTAAAATACAATGACCATTAGCATTGATACAACAGAGAAATAATCCACCAAACACAAGTTTACTAACTTTGTTTTTCCAGTATATATAGTAGAACTATATATATATATATATATATATTGTTCTATTATATATATATACTACTTCTAAATGGCGCCCATGTTGACATATCGCTGCAACGGGCTGAAGCGTCCAATGAGGCGTCTGTGGTCACGCCGCTCATTATCATGTGTGATCACAGACACAGGCACGCAACCCTCTCAGTACCAGTTACCAAGGCAACAGCTGTGGCTCCACAACTACAAACACTCCCACGATGCACTCTGTCTGTTCCAGATGTTCCAGAGAGAGGGGTCCGCCGACAGAGCATGCCCAGTAGCTCCGCCGTGGACACGCCCACCGCCAGAGTGACGGTGAGCACACACACACACACACACACACACACACACACACACACACCTCCTTCCAGCTGGGATCAGTCTGCTGTTTCCATGGTAACAGGAGTCTGTCAGCTGTAGATCAGCTGACTGGCTCCACCTACAGGTGAGACCAGTGAGAATACAGACATGACACCCTGATGATGTCATCACTGATGATGATGATGATGGTCAATGGTGTCAACAGCAGCACTGAGATCTAACAGGACCAGTACAGAGACCACTACAGAGACCTCTACTGGTCTCTGTAGTGGCCTCTGTAGTGGTCTCTGTACTGGTCCTACCGGTGCAGTTAAAAGTTCACAGAAACCTGAAGTTATATTATAAAACACTGAATGTCAGAAAAAACTTTACGTCCATCATTACTTCCTCCTCCTCCTCTTCCTCATCTTCCTCCTCTCTCTCCTCATCCTCTTCCTCCTCCTTCTCCTCTCTCTCCTCCTCCTCTTCCTCCTCCTCCTCCTCCTCCTCTTCCTCCTCCTCCTCCTCCTCTCTCTCCTCCTCCTCCTCTCTCTCCTCCTCCTCCTCCTCTTCCTCCTCTTCCTCCTCCTCCTCCTCTCTTTTCTCCTCCTCTTCCTCCTCCTCCTCCTCTCTCTTCTCCTCTTCCTCCTCTTCCTCCTCCTCCTCTTCCTCCTCCTCCTCCTCTTCCTCCTCTTCCTCCTCCTCTCTTTTCTCCTCTTCCTCCTCCTCCTCCTCTCTCTTCTCCTCCTCTTCCTCTTCTTCCTCCTCCTCCTCTCTCTTCTCCTCCTCTTCCTCCTCCTCCTCCTCTTACTCCTCTTGCTCCTCTTCCTCCTCCTCTTCCTCCTCTTCTTCTTCAGGGTTTTCTCTCCCGGAGGTTGAAGCAGTCTCTCCGGAGGACCCGCTCTCAGCCCAAACTATGTCGTCCGAGCAGCATAAGGAGCGACCTGATCACCAGAGCTGACACCAGGTAACACACGCACACACACACACACACACACACACACACACACACACACACACACACACACACACATGGACGTTACTGATAACCGATCGATCGGTTATCAGAACTCTGGAGGTCAGAGTGAATGGACATTCATTAAACATGGTAATCAATCAATCAGCGCTGTGGGTCCATCGACCACGAGGCTGTGGTGGTCTGAAGAGGAGCCGGGGGGTCCATCAGAGGTCACGACCCTACAGAGGTCACGACCCCACAGAGGTCACGACCCTGGAGAGGTCACGACCCTGCAGAGGTCACGATCCTGGAGAGGTCACAACCCTAAAGGAACAACAACACACAGCTCCAGAGGTCACCACAGTAGCTGCATCTCATCTCCCGATTTTTTGCCTCCTCGTCTCCTCGTCTCCTCGTCTCCTCGCTACTCCGGCTGTGATCCGGAAATCAATCTCAGCGCTCCATGTTGAAGGACATCCCAATTCCTAAAATGCATCTCGAGGATCGAGGAGGCTTGCCGGAGGAGACACTGGAGGATACTACCACCGACCAGGTAGGTAGGTAGGTAGGTCTGTAATACTAATTGTCTTCGACATAGTTTTGGCGTCACAAACAGGATTGTAACTAGAGAGACGGGCGTGGGCGACGCTACTGTGAGACACCTTAACGTGTGTGTTAGCGGGTGGAGGGGTACTGACGAGCCCTAAAACCAGATCAGAGTATCTGGTCTTCTCTGGAGAGGACCTCACCTGGAGACTTCAGAGCTCTGCTAGTTAAAGACAAGTAAACCCAGTTTCAAGACAAAGAGACAGGAGGCATGTCACATGACTCGGTCACAACCGTCACGCTGTCGTCACGGCTCGCTTACTCCTCCTCCCATCCCTCGCTCCTTTAACTCCTCCTCCCGGCCCTCGCTCCTTTAACTCCTCCTTCCATCCCTCGCTCCTTTAACTCCTCCTCCCGGTCCTCGCTCCTTTAACTCCTCCTCCCATCCCTCGCTCCTTTAACTCCTCCTCCCGGCCCTCGCCCCTTTAACTCAGACATCACGGGTCACTCTGGAGGGCGTCAGACATCACTGGTCACTCTGGAGGGAGTCAGACATCACTGGTCACTCTGGAGGACGTCAGACATCACTGGTCACTCTGGAGGGACTCAGACATCACGGGTCACTCTGGAGGGAGTCAGACATCACAGGTCACTCTGGAGGGCGTCAGACATCACGGGTCACTCTGGAGGGAGTCAGACATCACTGGTCACTCTGGAGGACGTCAGACATCACGGGTCACTCTGGAGGGGTCAGACATCACGGGTCACTCTGGAGGGAGTCAGACATCACTGGTCACTCTGGAGGGCGTCAGACATCACGGGTCACTCTGGAGGGCGTCAGACATCACGGGTCACTCTGGAGGGCGTCAGACATCACTGGTCACTCTGGAGGGTGTCAGACATCACGGGTCACTCTGGAGGGCGTCAGACATCACGGGTCACTATGGAGGACGTCAGACATCACGGGTCACTTGCGAGGACGTCAGACATCACGGGTCACTCTGGAGGACGTCAGACATCACTGGTCACTTGCGAGGACGTCAGACATCACGGGTCACTCTGGAGGGCGTCAGACATCGCGGGTCACTTGCGAGGATGTCAGACATCACGGGTCACTCTGGAGGACGTCAGACATCACATGTCACTCTGGAGGGAGTCAGACATCACTGGTTACTCTGGAGGGAGTCAGACATCACTGGTTACTCTGGAGGACGTCAGACATCACATGTCACTCTGGAGGGAGTCAGACATCACATGTCACTCTGGAGGGAGTCAGACATCACTGGTTACTCTGGAGGGAGTCAGACATCACTGGTCACTCTGGAGGACGTCAGACATCACGGGTCACTCTGGAGGGGTCAGACATCACGGGTCACTCTGGAGGGCGTCAGACATCACGGGTCACTCTGGAGGGCGTCAGACATCACGGGTCACTCTGGAGGGCGTCAGACATCACTGGTCACTCTGGAGGGCGTCAGACATCACGGGTCACTCTGGAGGGCGTCAGACATCACGGGTCACTATGGAGGACGTCAGACATCACGGGTCACTTGCGAGGACGTCAGACATCACGGGTCACTCTGGAGGACGTCAGACATCACATGTCACTCTGGAGGGAAACAGACATCACTGGTCCCTCTGGAGGGCGTCAGACATCACATGTCACTCTGGAGGGAGTCAGACATCACTGGTTACTCTGGAGGGAGTCAGACATCACATGTCACTCTGGAGGACGTCAGACATCACATGTCACTCTGGAGGGAATCAGACATCACTGGTCCCTCTGGAGGGCGTCAGACATCACTGGTCCCTCTGGAGGGCGTCAGACATCACGGGTCACTCTGGAGGGAGTCAGACATCACATGTCACTCTGGAGGACGTCAGACATCACATGTCACTCTGGAGGGAGTCAGACATCACTGGTTACTCTGGAGGACGTCAGACATCACATGTCACTCTGGAGGGCGTCAGACATCACTGGTTACTCTGGAGGACGTCAGACATCACATGTCACTCTGGAGGGCGTCAGACATCACTGGTCACTCTGGAGGACGTCAGACATCACATGTCACTCTGGAGGGAATCAGACATCACTGGTCCCTCTGGAGGGCGTCAGACATCACTGGTCCCTCTGGAGGGCGTCAGACATCACGGGTCACTCTGGAGGGCGTCAGACATCACTGGTCACTCTGGAGGGAGTCAGACATCACTGGTTACTCTGGAGGGCGTCAGACATCACTGGTCACTCTGGAGGGCGTCAGACATCACTGGTCACTCTGGAGGGCGTCAGACATCACAGGTCACTATGGAGGACGTCAGACATCACGGGTCACTTGCGAGGACGTCAGACATCACGGGTCACTCTGGAGGGCGTCAGACATCACGGGTCACTTGCGAGGACGTCAGACATCACGGGTCACTCTGGAGGACGTCAGACATCACATGTCACTCTGGAGGGCGTCAGACATCACTGATCAATCTGGAGGGAGTCAGACATCACGGGTCACTCTGGAGAGGAGAGGAGAGGAGAGGAAAGAGGAAATAAGGAGACGAAAGAGGAGACGAGGAGACGAGGAGAGGAAGGAGGAGATGACAGAGGAGACGAGGAGAGAAGGCGTCATAATCCCTCGGTACCATCTACACTAAGAGAAAGGAGGGAAGAGGAGAGGATGACAGGAGAGGAAGAGAGGAACTAGGGCAGAGGAGACGAGGAGAGGAAGTAGGGCAGCCTCGCTGCAGGGGAGGGGCTACTGCTGACAGAGAGGGAGGTCGAGTCCCATCGAGACACAGAGAGAGACGCTGGAGCCGTGGAGCATCGTTAGCATCCAACTAACAGACAGACCGACAGACAGGATCAGCAAGTTCTTCATCTTACTTCCTCTCTCCTCTTCCTCTTCCTCCTGCTGCTGCAGGAGAACATGGATCCATAACACCCCCTCTCCTCCTCCTCCTCCTCCTTCTCCTCCTCCTCCTCCTTCTCCTCCTCCTCCTCCTCCTCAGCATTCATCCAGGATGCTCGGTGAGTATCTGCACCGATCCGCTGCATTAAACTGCCTTTTGTCCTTTCAATAGAGAAATGGGCTGCAGTGTGTGTGTGTGTGTGTGTGTGTGTGTGTGTGTGTGTGTGTGTGTGTGTGTGTGTGTGTGTGTGTGTGTGTGTGTGTGTGTGTGTGTGTGTGTGTGTGTGTGTGTGTGTGTGTGTGTGTGTGTGTGTGTGTGTGTGTGTGTGTGTGTGTGTGTGTGTGTGTGTGTGTGTGTGTGTGTGTGTGTGTGTGTGTGTGTGTGTGTGTGTGTGTGTGTGTGTGTTGGGGGGGGTTGGCGTCTTCTACCTGATTTGCATGACCATACATGCTGCGTTTCTATGTGTGTGTGTGTTTGTGTGTGTGTGTGTGTGTGTGTGTGTCTGTATGTGTGTGTGTGTGTGTGTTAGCCTGGCTTCAGTCTGCACACAGCTAGCCTGGTCTGTTAGCATGTGGCTAGGATAGACACACGCTGTTAGCCATCATGTTTAGCTAAACAAGGTTAAGCAGTAGCGCACGCACACACACGCGCACACACACACACACACCCCTGAAGAATTAGTGCTGTAAGCTGCTGACATTAAGCAGCTCGTTAAGAGAATGACAGGAGCTAACGAGCTAACGAGCTAACGGAGGGACAACAGATCATCCTGTTCATGTCAGGACGGTTTAGACGTGTGTGTGTGTGTGTGTGTGTGTGTGTGTGTGTGTGTGTGTGTGTGTGTGTGTGTGTGTGTGTGTGTGTGTGTGTGTGTGTGTGTGTGTGTGTGTGTGTGTGTGTTGTCAGAGTTCACAGTTGAACCCCCCCGTTATTATATATTTATATATTTGGGGATGTGAAACACGTCAATAACAGTTTAGTGCAGACGAAGACACCTGAAGAGGCGAACCACAGGACACCTGGAGAGAGTCATCATTTCACTCCTGTGACTGTCAGACTCCTGATGGACCGCTCAGGAACCAGAACCAGAACCGGAGATA
This sequence comes from Sebastes paucispinis, assembly GCA_036937225.1. Classification (NCBI taxonomy): domain Eukaryota; kingdom Metazoa; phylum Chordata; class Actinopteri; order Perciformes; family Sebastidae; genus Sebastes; species Sebastes paucispinis. The sequence goes on along the minus strand of JAUPFX010000006.1, from coordinate 889,225 downwards.
TATTTTATTCCACACAATCCGTCTTCTTTGTCAGAACCCACAATGCACCTCTCCCTCTGACAGTTGTGTGGTAGATCGTGGTGTGCTATCCACCTCATTCCTGGCCCCCATGAGGCCTTGCGTGAATTAGCGCAACTTCCGGCGCATCATGTCACTGAACCTGAACCGGCGTTTTCTATGGTAATGGTACACTAATCGTCTCTCCGAGAGTGATTGTATTAATAAATCTAGTAAAACATGTTCTTCACTTTCATTGCGCCACGGGATTTTGCTTGCACCCTCTGACTCGTTAGATTCCTTGGTTTGTAGTTCATGACGGGTCGGGTGGGTTGCAGACATTGCGGCTGACCCATGGCACCTTTTACGTTGGCTGAGCCTCGATTGTGGGGCACAATGCAGTCGGGGCGCACTGAGGACAGTCTGAGCAGGGGGCCCCATCCCTCCCCGGCGGGGAGAGAGGGCGCAGCGAGCCCTTTGTCCTCGGCCCCGGGAAGCACCTTCGCCCCGAGCCTTTCCAAGCCGACCTAGAGCCGGTCACTGCGTACCGCCTCGTATGCGGGACTCCCCAGTCTGCCGTGTGTCGCTCACACCCTCCAGCTGGCTGTAACGAGGGTCTTTAGGCACAGAGAAGTATTCGTATCAGTACTCGGTATCAGAGAGTACCCAAATGTAAGTACTTGTCCTCGGTCTGAAAAAAGGGATATTGGTACATCCCTATTTCAAACCGCTCCCTCTGGAGACACTGAAGGCTTTAGACTACTTTTAAAACCTGCAGTAAAACTCCACAACACCTAGAAACAAGCACTGATCAGTGGAGTTCAGCTTTGACCTTCCAGTGGCAGGTCTTCACGACATGCACTGTTCATATGTGAGCAGTAGAACATGGTTGCATGATGGGAACTCTCAGGGTGCAGTCAGGCCACTATTTCCAATGGAGAGTGCTGCTGTGCAAATCATAGCGATGCACATCTCTTTGGTTCACCTGCAGGTTTCAAACCAAATTGAACTTGAGTGCACAATCTTTAATCAAATCTCTGAATTCCTGTCCAAGAACAATCTGTTCAACCCAAATCGGTCTGTCTTTAAGCGGGGCCACTCTACTGAGACTGCACTACTGTCGGTAACAGAATTACTGCGTTTGGCGAGAGCTGCCAGTCAGTCCTCAGCCTTATTGCTGCTAGATCCTCCTCCTCTCCACACTCTCTAAGTTTAGAATCTCAGGATCTGCCCTCCACTGGTTCATGTCCTACCTCTCAGGGAGATCTTTTAGAGGATCTAGGGAGAAGTGTCCAAACCACACTGCTTATCCACAGGGATGGCTCAAGGGTCAGTGCTCGATCCCCTTCTCCTCTCAATATACACCACACCACTTGATGCAATCATCCGCTCCTATGGTTTCTCATACCTCTGCTACGTGGACAATACCCAACTCTTCCTATCATTCCCGCCAGATGACACTACAGTCTCGGTACGAATCTCGATATCTCTAAATGGATGAAAGAACGCCACCTTAAGCTCAACCTATCTAAGACTGTGCTCCTCGTCTTCCCAGCCAGTCCCTCTATACAACCACAGATCAACATCCAGCTTGGACCAACCAAACTCAAATCCACAAAGTCTGCCCGGAATCTGGGTGTCATGATTGACGACCAGCTAACCTTTAAGCTTCACGTGGCCTCTATTGCTCGGTCGTGTCGATCTGCCCCGTACAACATCAGGAAGATCAGACGTTACCGACTGATGGTTGCTTTGGATTCATCAGGTTACAGATTACGGAGGTCGGTAGTGAGACAACAGGAAGTACCCGCGTCACCGTCAGTACTGCTCCAGACCTGGATTATTAACTGTCAGAGTTCATGTAACACCTCTCACCGATGGTTTGGTCTTGTGGGCTCTTTCAGGTGTGTGATGCGGCGGCTGCGTTGTGGTAGCCAGGAGTCGTTGCTAAGCACCGGCTGTGTGTCGTCTCTGGAACTCAGGATGGACCAATCAGTGATCATCAAACCTGTTCACTCCTCCCTACTGGGACAGGACTACTGCTTCGAGGTGACACACTCAACACACACACAATCACACTTGAACCCTCTGCTGTTTCCATGGTGATGACCTCTGACCCTGTGTCTCCTAGGTAACAACCACGACAGGAACAAAGTGTTTCTCGTGTCGTTCGGCAGCAGAAAGAGATAAATGGATGGAGAACCTGAGAAGAGCCGTTCACCCCAACAAAGACAACAGCAGGAGGGTGGAAAACGTCCTGACGGTGTGGGTAATCGAAGCCAAAGACCTGCCGGCGAAGAAAAGGTAGGGGGGCGCTACGCCCAGAGTCTGCTTCACTCTACATCAATCAATCAATAGGGCTGACCATGCAAAACTACCAAAATGGCTGAATCAAAGATGGCCGCTGGGACAACAAACACAATGGTCTCTTTGTTCTGTCTGAGTACATGTGTTCAGGCAGAACAAAGGGGTCTGTGATCTGGTAATTTTGAGACTCTGAATGCGTATGCTTGTGTTTAAAACCGATTCACAGTTTATGTACGTGATCTTAATATGTGTCGGATGATGTGGTGGGTCAGAAAAGAGGATGCGTAGTTTGCACTAACGGACTCTTGGTCTGTGTGGAGCATAAATAACGCATCAAATGTGGCGAAGCCAGCTACCAAAATATCCTGACTACAAATAATATCACAACAATAGAACTCAATGAATAGTATGCTGTTGCTAACAAACTCAAGTTTGCCTATGTAACTGCAAAACAAGAAAGGAAAATTGAGGCAACATGATCTAGCATCTGTCTCACAGCTATGTGTTAGCTGGTACCGTGGGAAGATAACTCTGGAGTTCTTGTTTGACTCGTGGCTCAGGGCTGTAATGCTCCAGGTAACCAGAGGCAGGGAGACACTCAGAGCCGCTTTCACTGTCTGATAGATTATGTCCATGATCTGAACCGTGGTCAGAGATGCTGCGGTCATCGGTCAAGTTAAAGAATTTAATATTAAATATTTCATATATTTAATATATGAAATATTTCATATATATTTAATAAATTAAATATTTAATTTATATTTAATATATATATATATATATTAATATCGCACAATTATGAACAATTGCCAACGATGTTATGCCTCACACAGGGCACCATCATGTTGGTCTATAGGAGCTAGACTAGTTATTAGAAAATGTTAAAGATAATTATTATTATTATTATTAAGAGTTCATAATCTCTGTCACCATGTTGAATGATGGGTCCCGACACCACGCCCAGAGTCTGCTTCACTCTATATCATTATAACATATAGAGGTAGAAGAATCTGAATCTGTACTATCAGAAGTAATCATAGCATTTGTGTATTACAGTTACTTCTGTGAGCTGTGCCTGGATGACAGAGTGTACTAACTGTAGTATTTGTGTACTACAGGTACTTCTGTGAGCTGTGCCTGGATGACAGAGTGTAGTAACCGTAGTATTTGTGTACTACAGGTACTTCTGTGAGCTGTGTCTGGATGACAGAGTGTAGCAACCGTAGTATTTGTGTACTACAGGTACTTCTGTGAGCTGTGTCTGGATGACAGAGTGTAGCAACCGTAGTATTTGTGTACTACAGGTACTTCTGTGAGCTGTGTCTGGATGACAGAGTGTAGTAACCGTAGTATTTGTGTACTACAGGTACTTCTGTGAGCTGTGTCTGGATGACAGTCTGTATGCGAGGACGTCGTGTAAACTGAAGACTGACAACATCTTCTGGGGAGAACGTTTCGACTTCAGCAGTCTGCCGTCCATCAGCGCCGTCACTCTTCACCTCTACAAAGACACGGACAGGAAGAGGAAAAAGGACAAGAGCAGCTACGTCGGGTTGGTCAACATCCCTGTCGCCATGGTGACCGGCAGACAGCTGGTGGAGAAGTGGTACTCAGTGAGCACGCCCAGTACCATCCGGGGTAAGTAGATCTGTTTCAGAACAGTCAGAGGATGAGTAAATCAACCTGAAACACTCTTTATTGGAAAACAATGTCCTTTTCTATAAAGTTCTGTGTGTGGAATAAAACTCCAAACCAGTACTTTTAGCCCACATCCCAGGTTTTCTGATGTTTGGGTAGATTTTCATGTGGTTTCCTGTTTTAGGTAAGTCGTCTGTGCCAACGGTGCGTATCAAAGCTCGCTATCAGAGTATCGTCATCCTGCCGATGGAGCAGTACAAAGAGTTCGCAGAGTACATCAGCTCCAACTACCTGCTGCTCTGCAACACTCTGGAAGCCTCGATCAGTCTAAGAGCTAAAGAAGAGCTCGCCGCTGCACTCGTCCACATCCTGCACAGCACCGGGAAGGCAAAGGTAACCCCGCCCACTGTGCATGACCCCGCCCGTCTTTAGAACCTCGCCCACTACCCCTGACGCCCAACTCCTTCAAAATAAAACAGTTTATTCATAAAATAACCACTGGGAGAGTATAACTCTCTCTTTAAAGCATCACCATCCATTAGACAAACCAATGTTAACTTCCTCTAAACTCATTTTAGTGCGTTTCAGTGAAATGAAAGAGACGCCTCACCATAGATATATATACATAGACGCTGCATTGACTCCCTGGATCGTACGTCCACGTGGGCGCCATATTGGACCTGGCCGGACTGTTCTGTAAATAAATACTCGTTAACTGCGGAGCTCTCTTTTTCTGGATAAAAAGCACTATGACGTCTACATTTCTCAACCGATTTCAACCAGTTGTTATTATATTAAAGGGTTTATGATCTACGAGGAGCAACGTTAAGTTAACGTTAAGTTAACGTTACGATTATTACATTACATATGGGATCACATGAGTTCTGTACATTCAGGAGGATTAAATCTATTGGACGGAATGAGGATGACCTTCGACTCCTGTTTGCAGGATTTCCTGACGGACATGATGATGTCAGAGGTGGACCGTTGCCGTGACAATGACCAGCTGATCTTCAGAGAGAACACGCTGGCGACGAAGAGCATCGAAGAATACCTGAAGCTGATTGGACAGAAGTACCTGCAGGATGCCCTCGGTACACACAACACTAAACACAATGAATATCACAAAGTACACAACACAACACAACACAACACACACACCTTACCCTACATATATATTTATGTGTTTGTGTTCAGGTGAGTTCATTAAAGCTCTGTACGAGTCAGATGAGAACTGTGAGGTCGACCCGTCTCGCTGTGCGACCTCTGACCTCGCAGAGCATCAGGCCAACCTGAGGATGTGCTGCGAACTCGCCTTCTGCAAGATCCTCGACTCGTACAGGTACACAAATATATACAGAGTACACACTGTACACACACTGTGCATATACAGTACATACATAATTAATATACCCCTCCTCCTCACTCAGGGTCTTCCCCCGGGAGCTGAAGGAGGTGTTTGCGTCATGGCGACAGGAGTGCAGTAACCGGGGGCGACCAGACATCAGTGAGCGTCTCATCAGCGCCTCATTGTTCCTGCGCTTCCTGTGTCCGGCTGTGATGTCACCGTCGCTTTTCGACCTGATGCAGGAATACCCCGACGAACGCTCGGCGAGAACTCTTACCCTCATCGCCAAAGTCATTCAGAACCTCGCCAACTTCAGCAAGTAAGTCTAGGATTTTATTGTGAAAGAACTGGAAGGCTTGCCTCACACGGGGCACCATAATGTTGGTCTATAGGAGCTAGTCTAGTTATTAGAAAATATTGAAGATAATTATTAGATAATTATTATTATTAAGAGTTCATAGTCTCTGCCACCATGTTGAATGATGGGTCCCGACACTACGCCCAGAGTCTCCTTCACTCTGGGCTTTTATTGTGAAAGTACTAGAGGGCTTTTATTGTGAAAGAACTGGAGGGCTTTTATTGTGATTTTTATAAAGCACTTTGACTTGTAGATGTACCTGAACCTGTTACCTGTAGGTGAACACCTGTATTATTTGTTCATCTGTATACCGGTACCTGCATGTGTACCTGTGTGTGTTACCTGTACGTCTTACCTGTATGTATTACCTGTATGTCTTACCTGTTACCTGTTACCTGTGGCTGCAGGTTCGGAACTAAAGAGGAGTACATGCTGTTTATGAATGACTTCGTGGAGCGCCAGTGGAGCAGCATGCAGCGTTTCCTGCAGGAGATCTCGAACCCCGACGGACTGAACCACACCGCCGGCTTCGACGGATACATCGACCTCGGCCGAGAGCTGTCCAGCCTGCACACCCTGCTGACCGAGATCGACCAGGTAACACCTGACTCTCAGAGAGAAGAAGAGGATTCACCTAAACGTTGAAATGCTCCTTTAAATGAATGTCTATGTTACTCTCTGTCTCTCTCTCTACCTGTCTGTCTGTCTCCAGTCCTGCCTGTCGAAGCTCGGTCCTCTTCCTCGGATCCTAAGAGAAGTGTCGGCAGCCCTGGCTAACCCCGGGGGCATGGCTAACCCGGGGGGCGTGTCCGTCTCCTCTCCGGAGCCTCAGCGTGTGGTGTCTCCGCCCCCTCTGTCCCCGCCCCCTCTGTCCCCGCCCCTCTCCCCTCCTCTGGCAGCTTGTAATCCCTCCATGGGCCTGCAGGGCGGCGTCGGACTGGACGGAGGGTTAGCATCACATGTCCTATTAGCATCATGTGTCCTGTTAGTATCATGTGTCCTATTAGCATCACGTGTCCTGTTAGCATCACGTGTCCTGTTAGCATCACGTGTCCTGTTAGCATCACGTGTCCTGTTAGCATCACGTGTCCTATTAGCATCACGTGTCCTGTTAGCATCACGTGTCCTATTAGCATCACGTGTCCTGTTAGCATCACGTGTCCTGTTAGCATCACGTGTCCTGTTAGCATCACGTGTCCTGTTAGCATTACTGTTGCTAATTAGACAATCAGAGAGTGGCAATAGACGGGTGTGGGTCTGTACTAGTTCTGTACTATTTTTTTACTGGTTCTGTACTGGTTCTGTACTAGTTCTGTACTGGTTCTGTACTAGTTCTGTACTGGTTCTGTACTGGTTTTGTACTGGTTCTGTACTGGTTTTGTACTAGTTCTGTACTGGTTCTGTACTAGTTCTGTACTGATTCTGTACTGGTTTTGTACTGGTTCTGTACTGGTTTTGTACTGGTTTTGTACTGGTTCTGTACTGGTTCTGTACTGGTTTTGTACTAGTTCTGTACTGGTTCTGTACTAGTTCTGTACTGGTTCTGTACTGGTTTTGTACTGGTTCTGTACTGGTTTTGTACTGGTTCTGTACTGGTTCTGTACTGGTTCTGTACTGGTTCTGCTGGATCTGACTGTGTTTGTGTGTGCAGCTTGGTGGACTTCACCAGACTTCCGTCTCCGACTCCAGAGAACAAGGACTTGTTCTTCGTCACTAAAGGATCCAGTCTCCAGCCTGCGTCAGGTGACCTTTGACCCTTATCTGACACATAAACTGACCTCAGTCTGTGACCTTTGACCTCTTGAGTCTGACCTTTCTTCCTGTTGTGCTGATGTCACTTCCTGCTGTGCTGATGTCACTTCCTGCAGGCCTGCAGGGCTCTCCGGCTCCGAGCTCGTCGTACTCCGAGCCCAACGAGAACGAGGCGGCGTTTGAGATGACCAACGGGGGCCGGAGGGAGGGGCCGGATCTGACCAATGAGAGCCGCAGTCTGTCTCTGGTCGACCTGCAGGACTCCTCCCCTAGCGACGGCCTCGACGACAGCCAATGGCAGCGCAGGACGGGGCTCCTCCCCCTCTCCTTCCAGAACCCAGTGTATCACATGACCACCACGTCGCCGCGGCAACCGCAGCAGCCAACCGACGCCACACCCTCGGACGGCTCGGCGGGGTCGCAGGGAAATGCCGATGACAGGAACGCCATGGCGACCAAACCGGCGTTTCTTACCCAGATGTCCGTGGGGCTGGGAGCGGGGGAGAGAGGAGAGAGAGGGGAGAGGATGTCGGCCATGTCGAGCAGCAGCAGCGGCGAAGAATACTCCAGACGAGCGCTGTCTCACTCTGAGACGCTCACAGGTACGACACCAGGTGGACTTCACACCTGTTCACACAACTGGACCGCTCTGAAGACCGCCGTCACTCACAACTTCTGGACCAGGTGGTCTGGGATGCACCTTCTGGACCACGTGGTCCGGAAGGTATGAGTGACGGCGGTCCTGACCATGCGTCCTGATGTGTCCTGATGCGTCCTGATGTGTACTGGTGCGCCTGATGCGTCCAAATGCGTCCGGGTGCGTCCGGGTGCGTCCGGGTGCGTCCTGGTGCGTCCTGGTGCGTCCTGATGTGTCCTGATGCGTCCTGATGCGTCCTGATGTGTACTGGTGCGCCTGATGCGTCCAAATGCGTCCTGGTGCGTCCTGGTGCATCCTGATGCGTCCTGATGTGTACTGATGTGTCCTGATGCGTCCTGGTGCATCCCGATTCGTCCCCGACGAGGACGTCACAGGAGAATACGTCATCAAAGCCGTGGCTCTCCTTTTCTTCCTCCAGCTGGATCGCAGATCAGCTCTCTGGGACTCAGTCTGTGACCTTTGACCTTTGACCTTTGTTTAGCTTTCCTGTCCTGATGATGTCACTGTTGTTGCTCCCCCCCCCCTCAGGTAGCTCCGCCCCCCCCCGTCAGACCTCCTCAGGTCCTCAGAGACGCATCGACCAGCCTCCTCCCCCCTCCTCCGCTCCTCCTGGACCTCCCCGAGGTCGGACACCTCCCAGCATGCTCAGCAGCGGCGGGGGAGGAAGCGCCGCCTACCCGCCTCGCCCCGCGTCCGGCAGCATGATGTCATCGAGTCCCGATTGGCCGAGCAGCGGCCAGTCGCGGCTCAGACAGACCTCCTCGTCGTCTAAAGGAGACAGCCCCGAGAAACAGCGACCCGCCGCCAAGGTAACCGGGCTGTTACCGTGGTAACCTGTCAGCCTGACCTTTGACCTCCTCGCTGCTGCTATAACTGTGTGTGTGTGTGTGTGTGTGTGTGTGTGTGTGTGTGTGTGTGTGTGTGTTCAGGCTCCGTCTCCCTGTGCGTTGGACCGGACCGCCGCCTGGCTGCTCAACATGAACTCTGCCTCCTCCTACGGTGAGACGGAGGACGATCGCCATGACGACGCCCTCATAGAGAAGGTAACTGGTTCTACTGGACCTGTACTGGTTCTGTACTGGTTCTACTGGGTCTGACTCTGTGTGTGTGCGTGTGCATGTGTGTATAGTACCAGCAGGAGATCGCGTTGCTGCAGGAGAAGTTGCGAGTGGCGGCGATGCGGCAGGACGAGTGTGAAGCCCGACTGCTGGTCCAGGATCAGCAGAACCAGCGCATGCTGCAGGAGTACCAGGTGGGTATCACACCTGATCTACCTGAGTCACACCTGATCTACCTGGATCACACCTGATCTACCTGAGTCACACCTGATCTACCTGAGTCACACCTGATCTACCTGGATCACACCTGATCTACCTGAGTCACACCTGATCTACCTGAGTCACACCTGATCACATATTTATAATATTAGAGAAGCTCAGGTGTTAATGATCACCTGATTCTGGTCTCTCAGGTGTTAATGATCACCTGACTCTTGTCTCTCAGGTGCGGTTGGAGGACACAGAGAGCAGACTGAGGAGGCTGCAGGACGATAAAGACCTCCAGATGAACAGCATCATCAGCAGGTAACTACACCTGTCTGTCTGTCTCTACTCACCTGTCTATCTGTCTCTACTCACCTGTCTGTCTCTTCTCACCTGTCTATCTGTCTCTACTCACCTGTCTGTCTCTACTCACCTGTCTGTCTCTTCCCACCTGTCTGTCTCTGCTCACCTGTCTGTCTCTTCCCACCTGTCTGTCTCTGCTCACCTGTCTGTCTCTTCCCACCTGTCTGTCTCTTCTCACCTGTCTGTCTCTTCTCACCTGTCTGTCTCTGCTCACCTGTCTGTCTGTCTCTACTCACCTGTCTGTCTCTACTCACCTGTCCGTCTCTACTCACCTGTCTGTCTCTGCTCACCTGTCTGTCTCTGCTCACCTGTCTGTCTCTGCTCACCTGTCTGTCTCTTCTCACCTGTCTGTCTCTGCTCACCTGTCTGTCTCTACTCACCTGTCTGTCTCTTCTCACCTGTCTGTCTCTGCTCAGGTTGATGGCAGTAGAGGAGGAGTTAAAGAAGGATCACTCTGACATGCAGGCTGTGGTGGACTCCAAACAGAAGATCATAGAGGCACAGGTACCTGTCTGTCTCTCTGCCTGTCTCTCTGTCTGCCTGACTCTCTGTCTGTCTGTCTGTCTGTCTATCTGTCTGACTCTCTGTCTTTCTACCTGTCTGTCTCTCTGCCTGTCTCTCTGTCTATCTGTCTGACTCTCTGTCTCTCTACCTGTCTGTCTCTCTGCCTGTCTCTCTGTCTGTCTGTCTGACTGTCTGTCTCTCTGTCTACCTTTCTCTCTGCCTGTCTGTCTCTCTGTCTGACTCTGTCTGTCTCTCTGTCTGTCTCTCTGCCTGTCTGTCTCTCTGTCTGACTGTCTCTCTGCCTGTCTGTCTCTCTGCCTGTCTGTCTCTCTGTCTGTCTGTCTGTCTCTCTGCCTGTCTGTCTCTCTGTCTGACTGTCTGTCTCTCTGCCTGTCTGTCTGTCTGTCTCTCTGCCTGTCTGTCTATCTATCTGTCTCTCTGTCTCTCTGTCTGTCTGTCTGTCTGTCTCTCTGCCTGTCTGTCTATCTATCTGTCTCTCTGTCTGTCTGTCTGTCTGTCTGTCTGTCTGTCTCTCTTTCTGTCTGTCTCTGCCTGTCTGTCTGACTGTCTGTCTCTGCCTGTCTGTCTCTCTGCCTGTCTGTCTCTCTGTCTGACTGTCTGTCTCTCTGCCTGTCTATCTCTCTGTCTGACTGTCTCTCTGCCTGTCTGTCTGTCTGTCTCTCTGCCTGTCTGTCTCTCTGCCTGTCTGTCTCTCTGTCTGACTATGTGTCTCTCTGCCTGTCTGTCTCTCTGTCTGTCTAGCTATCTGTCTGTCTGTCTGTCTCTCTGTCTGTCTGTCTGTCTGTCTCTCTTTCTGTCTGTCTCTCTGCCTGTCTGTCTGTCTGTCTCTCTGTCTGACTGTGTCTCTCTGCCTGTCTGTCTCTCTGTCTGACTATGTGTCTCTCTGCCTGTCTGTCTCTCTGTCTAACTCTGTCTGTCTGACTGTCTGTCTCTCTGCCTGTCTGTCTCTCTGTCTGACTGTCTGTCTCTCTGCCTGTCTGTCTCTCTGTCTGACTGTCTGTCTCTCTGCCTGTCTGTCTGTCTCTCTGCCTGTCTGTCTCTCTGCCTGTCTATCTGTCTGTCTGTCTGTCTGTCTGTCTGTCTCTCTGCCTGTCTGTCTGACTGTCTGTCTCTGCCTGTCTGTCTCTGCCTGTCTGTCTCTCTGTCTGACTGTCTCTCTGCCTGTCTGTCTGTCTGTCTCTCTGCCTGTCTGTCTCTCTGTCTGTCTGTCTGTCTGTCTCTCTTTCTGTCTGTCTCTCTGCCTGTCTGTCTGACTGTCTGTCTCTCTGCCTGTCTGTCTGTCTCTCTGTCTGACTGTCTCTCTGCCTGTCTGTCTCTCTGTCTGACTATGTGTCTCTCTGCCTGTCTGTCTCTCTGTCTAACTCTGTCTGTCTGACTGTCTCTCTGTCTGACTGTCTCTCTGCCTGTCTGTCTCTCTGTCTGACTGTCTGTCTCTCTGCCTGTCTGTCTCTCTGTCTGTCTTTCTGCCTGTCTGTCTCTCTGTCTCTCTGTCTGTCTGTCTGTCTGTCTGTCTCTCTGCCTGTCTGTCTCTCTGTCTGACTGTCTGTCTCTCTGCCTGTCTGTCTCTCTGCCTGTCTGTCTCTCTGTCTGTCTATCTATCTGTCTGTCTGTCTCTCTGCCTGTCTGTCTCTCTGCCTGTCTGTCTCTCTGTCTGTCTCTCTGCCAGTCTGTCTCTCTGTCTGTCTGTCACTCTGTCTGTCTGTCTCTCTGCCTGTCTGTCTCTCTGTCTCACTGTCTGTCTCTCTGCCTGTCTGTCTCTCTGTCTGACTGTCTGTCTCTCTGCCTGTTTGTCTCTCAGGAGAAGAGGATAGCGAGTCTGGACGCCGCTAACGGTCGTCTGATGGCGGCTCTGACTCAGCTTAAGGAGCGTTACGCTGTGACATCACAAAGGAACGGCCTGTCTCCTAGCAGCACGTCGTCTCTTCAGATCACCGAGAACGGAGAGTTCCGGAACTCTGGCAACTGCTGAGCGACCGGCTGCCGCGCTCTGATTGGCTCTGACTGCAGGCAGGGGGGAGGGGCCAACCCATTAACCAACCACAGACCTGTCAATCAACTGTCACCTCCTCTAGAGATGGATCTGACCTCTGACCTGACTCCGCCCCCGTTGCTACGTTACCCCTCGCTTCCTGCTTTTGTTTTGCATGTTTCCTTTTTTGAACATTTTACGAAGTTTGACATCATATCCTGTTTCGTTTTACTGCTTCCTGTTGAGAGCACGTCTTTATTATAGCTCAACTCCACCTGTATATGGCTCTGGTCTGACTGGAACAACTCCACCTGTATATGGTTCTGGTCTGACTGGACCAACTGTGGCTGTATATGGCTCTGGTCTGACTGGAACAACTCCACCTGTATATGGTTCTGGTCTGACTGGACTAACCGTGGCTGTATATGGCTCTGGTCTGACTGGTGTAACCGTGGCTGTATATGGCTCTGGTCTGACTGGTGTAACCGTGGCTGTATATGGCTCTGGTCTGACTGGTGTAACCGTGGCTGTATATGGCTCTGGTCTGACTGGTGTAACCGTAGCTGTATATGGTTCTGGTCTGACTGGCGTAACCGTGGCTGTATATGGTTCTGGTCTGACTGGACTAACCGTGGCTGTATATGGCTCTGGTCTGACTGGTGTAACCGTAGCTGTATATGGTTCTGGTCTGACTGGTGTAACCGTGGCTGTATATGGTTCTGGTCTGACTGGCGTAACCGTGGCTGTATATGGTTCTGGTCTGACTGGCGTAACCGTGGCTGTATATGGCTCTGGTCTGACTGTATATATTTATTATTTTTAGTCTCGTTATGTTTAGACTTTGTTTAAAGGAACAGTCCAACACTTTTGTCTCATGATCCCCAGAGTGCGATCAGGTCCAGGTTAGCCTAGCTTAGCACAAAGACTGTAAGCGGGGGGAGCTGTTAGCGTAGTTCAGAGAGTTCCACGTTAGTTTGTGTTTCAGAGAATTTACTGATTTTAATGTAAACATCAGATTCTATTGTAAAACAGTAAAAACTTTAAATCATGATGAATAGTTTGTGAACACACACATGTCTGTTATCCTGGACTCTACTGAACTGTCCTGGACTCTACTGGACTGTCCTGGACTCTATTGGACTCTAATTTACTCTACTGTATTCTACTGAACCCTAATGGACTCTACTGAACTGTCCTGGATTCTACTGAACCCTAATGGACTTTACTGGATTCTACTGGACTCTACTGAACTGTCCTGGACTCTACTGAACTCTATTGGACTCTAATTTACTCTACTGGATTCTACTGAACCTAATGGACTACAGAACTCTACTGGATTCTACTGAACTCTACTGAACTGTACTTGACTCTAATGGATTCTACTGGACTCTACTAAAATCTACTGAACTGTACTGGACTCTACTGAAGTCTAATGGACTCTACTGAACTCTAATGGACTCGACTGGATTCTACTGAACTCTAATGGACTCTACTGGATTCTACTGAACTCTAATGGACTCTACTGAACTCTTCTGGATTCTACTGAAGTCTAATGGACTCTACTGGACTCTACTGAACTGTACTGGACTCTACTGAACTCTACTGAACTGTACTGGACTCTAATGACTACAGAACTCTACTGGATTCTACTGAACTGTACTGAACGCTACTGGACTGTACTGGACTCTAATGACTACAGAACTCTACTGGATTCTACTGAACTGTACTGAACTCTACTGGACTCTACTGGATTCTACTGGACTGTACTGAACTCTACTGGACTCTACTGGATTCTACTGAACTGTACTGAACTCTACTGGACTCTACTGAACTGTACTGAACTGTACTGGACTCTACTGAACTCTACTGGACTGTACTGGACTCTACTGAACTGTACTGGACTCTACTGGACTCTACTGAACTCTACTGAACTGTACTGGACTCTACTGAACTGTACTGGACTACTGGACTCTACTGAACTCTACTGAACTGTACTGGACTCTACTGAACTGTACTGGACTCTACTGGACTCTACTGAACTGTACTGGACTACTGGACTCTACTGAACTCTACTGAACTGTACTGGACTCTACTGGACTCTACTGTGGCTTCTGTCTCTGTTCTTGTTATTTATTATAAAGAGATGCTCCAATAAACTATTACACTATCAATCTGTTGCTATGGCGATGAGTGACACACACACACACACACACACACACACACAGGTGTGTAGGTAGACAGGTTTTATTGATGAGAGCAGAGCAGTGAGACTCAGTCAGGTGTAAACAGGAAGTGATGTCACGCTGCTTCGTGGTTCCAGCCCAGGAACCAGCCGGTGAAGGTCGGCGGTTCGAATCCCTGTTTCACCTTCACGGTCGGAGTACCGGGGTCTCTGTCAGCCGGGTCGCTCTCCAGGTACTGGACCGCTGCACACAATGTTAGCTGTTAGCATCCTGAACCACCTGGACCAGGTGCTTGTATCACGTGCACGCGCCTGGTGATTATGTGCGCAGGTTTTGTCTGTGTGTCTCACCTGACGCCGACGCCTCCGTCTTCTCGTCCTCGTGAGCCTCGTCACCGATCCAAACAAACACCTGCAGGAGGACACAGGAAGCCCAGGAGACAGGAAGTGAGGAGACAAAGAGGACAGAGGTGGGACATGTTACCATGGTGATGGCCGGAGACTCACCTGGTCCCAGGTATCCAAGATCATGACATCATCAGGAGCGAGGTCATCCTGCATCAGCTCACCTGGAATCTCCTCCATCTGAACACACACACACACACACACACACACACACACACACACAGGTGATGCTCACATCTGGACACACAAATATACACAGGTGATGTTCACATCTGGACACACACAGGTGATGTTCTCAGGGTTAGCAGGTTAGCAGGTAGCTGTCTAACGGTTGTCCTCAGTGAGACGTGTCTCACCTGGAATGTCCCGGTCTTGTTGGAGCAGGCGAAGAGACGAGGAGGATGAGCCTCCATGTTGTTCAGGCGGGGGGACCGACAGTAGTCCTCCTTCCCCCCCAAAGCATCCCACAATGCATCTGGAATCACACAGAGAGACAGGTTCAATGGAGTTCACATGGACCAAACAGACCCCCCCCCCATCACCCACCCTCACCTTCCTCCCCCCCTTCCTTCAGCTGGGTGGAGGTCACCTGCAGGAGCTCCGCCAGATGTTCAGCTCCCTGGACCTCAGCTGAGCTGCTGCTGCCCCCCCGCCACATCCAGGACGTAGAGCCGGAGACCAGCAGGAAGACGTCACTGGAGTTCAGACTGGAGGAGGACGGATCCACCTGAGGACGACCAGAGGACGACCAGAGGACGACATGGTCAGACTGGTCGGACTGGGGCGTTCAGGGACTAACAGGAGCGTGGGGCGTTTATGGACAAAAATGAGAGTGGGGCGTTTAGGGACTAAAATGTGTGCGGGGCATTTAGGGACTAAAATGAGCGTGATGCGTTTAGGGATTAAAATGAGCATGGGGCTTTTAGGGACTAAAATGAGTTTGGGGCGTTTAGGGACTAAAATGAGCGTGGGGCGTGTGTGCATGGCTCTGGTTTCCTGTCTCACCTCTACAGCTCTGGAGTCTCCTGCTGGATTGGATCGAACCTGGAACAGGCGGGTATCTGCCACCTCTGATTGGCCGCCCTCTCTAGAAGTCCCGCCCTTGTGCACCACCATTGGTCGGCCGTCAAACAGGCTCATGAGGTGGGCGGGCTCTTTGCCCTGAACCACACGCACCTGCACAGCCCCGCCGCCCTGTTCGTCACCCAATTGGACCGCCAAGATGGCCGACGCTCCAACCTCATCCTGGCTGGACTCGGCGCCCTGCCTGAAGAGAGAGACGGAAATATGACATCATTAATAGAAGAAGAAGAAGAAGAAGAAATATTAGCGTGGGGCGTTCAGGAGCTAAAATGAGCGTGGGGCGTTCAGGAACTAAAATGAGTGTGGGGGGTTCAGGAGCTAAAATGAGCGTGGGGCGTTCAGGAACTGAATAGAGAAAGCTCCATAGAGAGAGTGAATTATTAATGTATTATAGTAATATGAGTATGACATCACCAGATGTAGATGATGGAGCCCCGTCGGTTGCCGTGGTGATACTCATACAGGATGATGTAACTGTCTCCTCCATAGAACTGACCAACTACTGACGAGTCCACTGGAACCTTCTCTGACCCTTCAATACGCCAGATCTACAGACAGACAGAGAGACAGACAGACAGACAGACAGACAGACAGACAGGTGGATCATGAGTCTCAGCTTCACCAGCTGTAGTTGTTGAACGCTGCCAGCAGAGCTGTGATTGGTCGGATCCAGCTCACCTGTTTGTCTCCGTCTCCGCGGTCCACCATCCCGTGCTGCGCTGCCATGGCTTCTGATTGGTGGAGCTGAGACACGTCAAACGGAACCTGTCCAATCAGAAGAGGTAGTTAGTTTATGGAGACCTGATCCTGGACCTGATCCTGGACCTGATCCTGATCCTGAACCTGATCCTGAACCTGATCCTGAACCTGATCCTGGACCTGATCCTGGACCTGATTAGTTTACCTTCTCGATCCTTGCGATCTGATTGGATACATAAGCCGTTCCCATGCCGACGGTGTCCTCAGGGTCCCTCCAGTCTTTAAAGAACTGTTGGAAGAGCGGAGTCTCCCCGTGCTCAGGGAGGACCTGAATCTGAGGGGGGGAAGACCAGGTGAGACATGTGAGACATGTGGGACTTTTAGTGAATGATCACATGTACATTGGTATGTCTCGCCCTCTGTGACCTCTCTACCCGCCACGGCGTGTTTACCTGTGTGTACGTCAGGCTGTTTACCTGTGTGTACGTCAGGCTGTTTACCTGTGTGTACGTCAGACTGTTTACCTGTGTGTACGTCAGGCTGTTTAACTGTGTGTACGTCAGACTGTTTACCTGTGTGTACGTCAGACTGTTTACCTGTGTGTACGTCAGACTGTTTACCTGTGTGTACGTCAGGCTGTTTACCTGTGTGTACGTCAGACTGTTTACCTGTGTGTACGTCAGACTGTTTACCTGTGTGTACGTCAGACTGTTTACCTGTGTGTACGTCAGACTGTTTACCTGTGTGTACGTCAGGCTGTTTACCTGTGTGTACGTCAGACTGTTTACCTGTGTGTACGTCAGACTGTTTACCTGTGTGTACGTCAGGCTGTTTACCTGTGTGTACGTCAGGCTGTTTACCTGTGTGTACGTCAGGCTGTTTACCTGTGTGTACGTCAGGCTGTTTACCTGTCTGTACGTCAGGCTGTTTACCTGTGTGTACGTCAGGCTGTTTACCTGTCTGTACGTCAGGCTGTTTACCTGTGTGTACGTCAGGCTGTTTACCTGTCTGTACGTCAGGCTGTTTACCTGTGTGTACGTCAGGCTGTTTACCTGTGTGTACGTCAGGCTGTTTACCTGTGTGTACGTCAGGCTGTTTACCTGTCTGTACGTCAGGCTGTTTACCTGTGTGTACGTCAGGCTGTTTACCTGTGTGTACGTCGGGTAGTTCATCTTGTTGATAAACTGCTCTGCGCTCTTCAGAACAGCATGACGCTCATCAGTGTTCGCATCCTTACCTGGACACAACCATCATCATCATCATCATCATCAACAGGTAGAGACATTATAATGAATGTCAGGAGGAAAGGTGTGTGTGGGGCGTACACAGGTAGAAAACAAGCACTCCTTCCAGTTTAACTGGTTTCAGACCAGTTACCTTTCCAGACGAAGATGTGTCCGTTGGCTCCGTTGTCGAGGATGAAACACTCGCTGGACTGCAAAGCATCCTGGGAGAACGGGTTGTGCTCTGCTACCATGGTAACCTCTATGTCACCATCTGCGTTGGACACCTGGCAGACAGGTAGACATACAGACAGGTGAACTCTTCCTGTCGCTACTTCACAATAAAAGTCTTCCAGTGGACACTATGAGCATCCACAGAGCTGATTGGATGATGACAAACACCTGGACCAATCAGAACACACAACACGCCACTTGTGCAAATGTTACCTGGTAGAGCTTCGCCAGCTTCCTGTTGGAGGCGTCCATCTTGGCGTCGTCACTGTGAGTGTCAGGCAGCTCCGGCTTCTCCCCGAGAACCTGAGAGGTCACAGGTCAACAGGAAGAGGTCACGGGTCAACGGGAAGAGGTCACAGGTCAACAGGAAGAGGTCACGGGTCAACGGGAAGAGGTCAAGGGTCAACAGGAAGAGGTCAACGGGAAGAGGTCACAGGTCAACAGGAAGAGGTCACGGGTCAACAGGAAGAGGTCACAGGTCAACAGGAAGAGGTTACGGGTCAACAGGAAGAGGTCACGGGTCAACGGGAAGAGGTCACGGGTCAACGGGAAGAGGTCACGGGTCAACGGGAAGAGGTCACGGGTCAACGGGAAGAGGTCAAGGGTCAACGGGAAGAGGTCACGGGTCAACGGGAAGAGGTCACGGGTCAACGGGAAGAGGTCACGGGTCAACGGGAAGAGGTCACGGGTCAACGGGAAGAGGTCACGGGTCAACGGGAAGAGGTCACGGGTCAACGGGAAGAGGTCAAGGGTCAACGGGAAGAGGTCACGGGTCAACGGGAAGAGGTCACGGGTCAACAGCATAGGGTATAGGTATATACAGTATATATAGTACATCTACTATACTTATATTGGTCACCTGCAGCATCCTCTCTGGCTCCTCCCCCTCCTCACAGAACTGCAGCTCGGCCCGCCCACACCGCTCGTCGTCACGGATACCCTTAGACACCTGTCAATCAACCAATCAACCAATCAATCAGTGGTGATGTCACTGATTAAAGATGATGTCATGAGGTGATGTCACCACTCACCAGAGTGGCCTTCAGCTTCTCAAAGCGGTTGCTATGGTTACCAGACCACTGGATGATTTCCTGTAGAGAGAGAGAGAGACAGGTTCAACGGTCTGTCTCTGTCCTCCTGTCTCACCTCTCCTCCTGTCTCACCTCTCCCAGGTCCAGTATGAAACTGTCTCCATGGTTGAAACTGTCCCAGCTGACAGGAACCTCCGTTGCCCTGACGACGCGTCGACCTTTGACATGCAGCAACCTCTGGACCTCGACGTCATTGGTCACCACGTGTTGGAACCCTGAGGCCACGCCCCCTTTCTGTGTGAGAGGAAGTGATGTCATCACAGGAAATGGATCTTTACTGCAGTACAAGTAGTACGCTCAATTTATAGTGTGTGTATGCATATATATATATACACATATATATATATATACATATATATATACATACATATATACATACATATATACATACATATATATATATATATATATATACACTACAGTAGTACTACTACATAGTACTGCTACAGTAGTACTGGTAGTACTACTCCTGTAGTTACCATGTACTTCAGTCCGGTTTTGAAGTATCCGGTGAAGGTACTGGACTCGTGTCCCTGGACTTCGCGGTACTGGACCGGTGCACCATGAAGGAAATCGTCCATCTGCACCGTAAATATGGTCGCCGCCCCGCTCTCATCCTGAGAGCACTCTGAACCTGCAAGACAACCGACCAATCAGAGAGCAGAACCAGAGTCACGCCACAATCAGCTACTGAGGCTACTACCAACTACTACTTTAGTACCAGTACTACTATAGTACTATATAGTAGACCGTGATGTGTGGAGTACCTCAGGGTTCAACCCCGGGGCCACTTCACTTCCTCATTCATTCTCTCTAGTACTAGTACTACTGTACTGCTGTACACGCTCAGCAGTACATGATGTACTGTAGTATTAGTACCTAGCCAGTAGTGCAGGTTGTACTGCAGGTGTAGTAGTATTAGTATATGATATATTGTAGTATTAGTACATGATGTATTGTAGTATTAGTACATGATGTATTGTAGTATTAGTACATGATGTATTGTAGTATTTGTACATGATATATTGTAGTATTAGTACATGATGTATTGTAGTATTAGTACATGATGTATTGTAGTATTAGTACCTAGCCAGTAGTGCAGGTTGTACTGCAGGTGTAGTAGTATTAGTACATGATGTACTGTAGTATTAGTACATGATATACTGTAGTATTAATACCTAGCCAGTAGTGCAGGTCGTACTGCAGGTGTAGTAGTATTAGTACATGATGTACTGTAGTATTAGTACATGATGTACTGTAGTATTAGTACCTAGCCAGTAGTGCAGGTCGTACTGCAGGTGTAGTAGTATTAGTACATGATGTATTGTAGTATTAGTACATGATGTACTGTAGTATTAGTACATGATGTACTGTAGTATTAATACCTAGCCAGTAGTGCAGGTTGTACTGCAGGTGTAGTAGTATTAGTACATGATGTATTGTAGTATTAGTACATGATATATTGTAGTATTAGTACATGATGTATTGTAGTATTAGTACATGATGTATTGTAGTATTAGTACCTAGCCAGTAGTGCAGGTCGTACTGCATGTCTCCTCGGCGGTTCTCGGTGCTGTGGAGAACCAGGTACGCGTCTCCAGAGTAGAACCCTCCTCGCAGACTCTGAGGAACCGGAACCAGCTCCATCTTCTCCACTCGCCACACCTGAAGCCCCGCCCTCTTACCCGCACCCTCAAACTCTGGATGGAACACCATGATGTCACCTGCAGGGGGCGGAGCCACACAACACCTGAACACCTCGGGGACATTCAGTCTCTGAGAAGTGAAGTCTTAAACCTGCATCCTGTCTACCAGCCAGCAGGGGGCGCCTCCTCTGGGTCTAGAGAAGTCTCTGAGAAAATGAGCCTACTTGATTTATTACCTCAGGAAACATTATAAACATGTCTCAAAAAGAAACCAAGAGGGAGATGGCCAGAAACCACGAAGGAGACGGCCAGAAACCAAGAAGGAGACGGCCAGAAACCAAGAAGGAGACGGCCAGAAACCAAGAAGGAGACGGCCAGAAACCAAGAGGGAGACGGTTAAAAACCAAGATGGAGACGACTAAAAACCAAGATGGAGACGACTAAAAACCAAGATGGCGATGACTAAAAACCAAGGAGACGGCCAGAAACCAAGATGGAGACGACTAAAAACCAAGATGGAGACGACTAAAAACCAAGATGGCGATGACTAAAAACCAAGAAGGAGACGGCCAGAAATCAAGAGGGAGACGGCCAGAAACCAAGATGGAGACGGTTAAAAACCAAGATGGAGACGACTAAAAACCAAGATGGCGATGACTAAAAACCAAGATGGAGACGACTAAAAACAAAATGGCGACGACTAAAAAACAAAATGGCCACAGACAAAAAACAAGATGGAGACGACCAAAAACCAAGATGGAGACGGGCAGAAACCAAGAAGGAGACAGCCAGAAACCAAGATGGAGACGGCCAGAAACCAAGATGGAGACGGCCAGAAACCACGAAGGAGACGGCCAGAAACCAAGATGGAGACGGTTAAAAACCAAGATGGAGACGACTAAAAACCAAGATGGAGACGACTAAAAACCAAGATGGAGACGGTTAAAAACCAAGATGGCGATGACTAAAAACCAAGATGGAGACGGCCAGAAACCAAGATGGAGACGGCCAGAAACCACAAAGGAGACGGCCAGAAACCACGAAGGAGACGGCCAGAAACCAAGATGGAGACGGCCAGAAACCACGAAGGAGACGGCCAGAAACCAAGAAGGAGACGGCCAGAAACCAAGAAGGAGACGGCCAGAAACCAAGAAGGAGACGGTCAAAAACCAAGATGGAGACAGTCAAAAACCAAGATGGAAACGGTCAAAAACCAAGATGGAGACGGCCAGAAACCAAGATGGAGACGGCCAGAAACCAAGATGGAGACGGCCAGAAACCACGAAGGAGACGGCCAGAAACCAAGATGGAGACAGCCAGAAACCACGAAGGAGACGGCCAGAAACCAAGATGGAGACGGCCAGAAACCAAGATGGAGACGGCCAGAAACCAAGAAGGAGACGGCCAGAAACCAAGATGGAGACGACTAAAAACCAAGATGGAGACGACTAAAAACCAAGATGGCGACAACTAAAAACCAAGATGCAGACGGTCAAAAACCAAGATGGAGACGACTAAAAACCGAGAAGGAGACGACTAAAAACAAAATGGCGACGACTAAAAAACAAAATGGCCGCAGACAAAAAACAAGATGGAGACGACCAAAAACCAAGATGGAGACGGCCAGAAACCAAGATGGTGACGACTAAAAACCAAGATGGAGACGGGCAGAAACCAAGATGGAGACGACCAGAAACCAAGATGGAGACGGCCAGAAACCAAGAGGGAGACGGCCAGAGACCACGAAGGAGACGGCCAGAAACCAAGATGGAGACGGCCAGAAACCACGAAGGAGACGGCCAGAAACCAAGATGGAGACGGCCAGAAACCAAGAAGGAGACGGCCAGAAACCAAGAGGGAGACGGCCAGAAACCAAGAGGGAGACGGCCAGAAACCAAGAAGGAGACGGCCAGAAACCAAGAGGGAGACGGCCAGAAACCAAGAGGGAGACGGCCAGAAACCAAGAGGGAGACGGCCAGAAACCAAGAAGGAGACGGCCAGAAACCAAGAAGGAGACGGCCAGAAACCAAGATGGAGACGGCCAGAAACCAAGAGGGAGACGGCCAGAAACCAAGAAGGAGACGGCCAGAAACCACGAAGGAGACGGCCAGAAACCAAGAGGGAGACGGCCAGAAACCAAGATGGAGACGGCCAGAAACCAAGATGGAGACGACTAAAAACCAAGATGGAGACGGGCAGAAACCAAGATGGAGACGACCAGAAACCAAGATGGAGACGGCCAGAAACCAAGAGGGAGACGGCCAGAGACCACGAAGGAGACGGCCAGAAACCAAGAGGGAGACGGCCAGAAACCACGAAGGAGACGGCCAGAAACCAAGAAGGAGACGGCCAGAAACCAAGAAGGAGACGGCCAGAAACCACGAAGGAGACGGTCAAAAACCAAGATGGAGACAGTCAAAAACCAAGATGGAAACGGTCAAAAACCAAGAAGGAGACGGCCAGAAACCAAGATGGAGACGGCCAGAAACCAAGATGGAGACGGCCAGAAACCAAGATGGAGACGGCCAGAAACCAAGATGGAGACGGCCAGAAACCACGAAGGAGACGGCCAGAAACCAAGATGGAGACGGCCTGAAACCACGAAGGAGACAGCCAGAAACCACGAAGGAGACGGCCAGAAACCAAGATGGAGACGGCCAGAAACCAAGATGGAGACGGCCAGAAACCAAGAAGGAGACGGCCAGAAACCAAGATGGAGACGGCCAGAAACCAAGATGGAGACGGCCAGAAACCAAGATGGAGACGGCCAGAAACCACGAAGGAGACGGCCAGAAACCAAGATGGAGACGGCCTGAAACCACGAAGGAGACAGCCAGAAACCACGAAGGAGACGGCCAGAAACCAAGATGGAGACGGCCAGAAACCAAGATGGAGACGGCCAGAAACCAAGAAGGAGACGGCCAGAAACCAAGATGGAGACGACTAAAAACCGAGAAGGAGACGACTAAAAACAAAATGGCGACGACTAAAAAACAAAATGGCCGCAGACAAAAAACAAGATGGAGACGACCAAAAACCAAGATGGAGACGGCCAGAAACCAAGATGGTGACGACTAAAAACCAAGATGGAGACGGGCAGAAACCAAGATGGAGACGACCAGAAACCAAGATGGAGACGGCCAGAAACCAAGAGGGAGACGGCCAGAGACCACGAAGGAGACGGCCAGAAACCAAGATGGAGACGGCCAGAAACCAAGATGGAGACGGCCAGAAACCAAGAAGGAGACGGCCAGAAACCAAGAGGGAGACGGCCAGAAACCAAGAGGGAGACGGCCAGAAACCAAGAAGGAGACGGCCAGAAACCAAGAGGGAGACGGCCAGAAACCAAGAGGGAGACGGCCAGAAACCAAGAGGGAGACGGCCAGAAACCAAGAAGGAGACGGCCAGAAACCAAGAAGGAGACGGCCAGAAACCAAGATGGAGACGGCCAGAAACCAAGAGGGAGACGGCCAGAAACCAAGAAGGAGACGGCCAGAAACCACGAAGGAGACGGCCAGAAACCAAGAGGGAGACGGCCAGAAACCAAGATGGAGACGGCCAGAAACCAAGATGGAGACGACTAAAAACCAAGATGGAGACGGGCAGAAACCAAGATGGAGACGACCAGAAACCAAGATGGAGACGGCCAGAAACCAAGAGGGAGACGGCCAGAGACCACGAAGGAGACGGCCAGAAACCAAGAGGGAGACGGCCAGAAACCACGAAGGAGACGGCCAGAAACCAAGATGGAGACGGCCAGAAACCAAGAAGGAGACGGCCAGAAACCAAGAGGGAGACGGCCAGAAACCAAGAGGGAGACGGCCAGAAACCAAGAAGGAGACGGCCAGAAACCAAGAGGGAGACGGCCAGAAACCAAGAGGGAGACGGCCAGAAACCAAGAGGGAGACGGCCAGAAACCAAGAAGGAGACGGCCAGAAACCAAGAAGGAGACGGCCAGAAACCAAGATGGAGACGGCCAGAAACCAAGAGGGAGACGGCCAGAAACCAAGAAGGAGACGGCCAGAAACCACGAAGGAGACGGCCAGAAACCAAGAGGGAGACGGCCAGAAACCAAGATGGAGACGGCCAGAAACCAAGATGGAGACGACTAAAAACCAAGATGGAGACGACTAAAAACCAAGATGGTGACGGTCAAAAAAACAAGATGGCGACGACTAAAAACAAAATGGCGACGACTAAAAACAAAATGGCGACGACTAGTAAACAAAATGGCCACAGACAAAAACCAAAATGGCGACGACTAAAAAACAAAATGGCCACGACTAAAAACCAAGATGGAGACGGCCAGAAACCAAGATGGTAACGACTAAAAACCAAGTTGGAGACGGGCAGAAACCAAGATGGGGACGACTAAAAACCACGATGGAGACGACTAAAAACCAAGATGGAGACGGCCAGAAACCAAGATGGTGACAACTAAAAACCAAGATGGAGACGACTAAAAACCAAGATGGAGACGACTAAAAACCAAGATGGTGACGGTCAAAAAAACAAGATGGCGACGACTAAAAACAAAATGGCGACAACTAAAAACAAAATGGCGACGACTAGTAAACAAAATGGCCACAGACAAAAACCAAAATGGCGACGACTAAAAAACAAAATGGCGACGACTAAAAAACAAAATGGCCACGACTAAAAACCAAGATGGAGACGGCCAGAAACCAAGATGGTGACGACTAAAAACCAAGTTGGAGACGGCCAAAAACCACGATGGAGACGACTAAAAACCACGATGGAGACGACTAAAAACCACGATGGAGACAACTAAAAACCAAGATGGAGACGGGCAGAAACCAAGATGGAGACGGCCAGAAACCAAGATGGTGACAACTAAAAACCAAGATGGAGACGGGCAGAAACCAAGATGGGGACGGTCAAAAACCAAGATGGAGACGGTCAAAAAACCAAGATGGAGACGGTCAAAAAACCAAGATGGAGACGACTAAAAACCAAGATGGAGACGACCAAAAACCAAGATGGAGACGGTCAAAAGCCAAGATGGTGACGACTAAAAACAAAATGGCGACGACTAAAAAACAAAATGGCCACGACTAAAAACCAAGATGGCGACGACTAAAAACCAAAATGGTGACGGTCAAAAAACCAAGATGGCGACGACTAAAATCAAAATGGCGACGACTAATAAACAAAATGGCCACAGACAAAAACCAAGATGGCGACGACTAAAAACCAAGATGGAGATGGTCAAAAACCAAGATGGAAACGACTAGAATGGTGAACTTGAGGCTTCAAAGCGTCAGTTCACAACCCAATGAGTGATGTCAGGGTGACAACGTCCACTTCCTCTAGAAGGCCTCTGGCCTCCCCTGAGGGCGGGGCCTACTATGAGGGCGTGGCCTCCCCTGAGGGCGTGGCCTACTCTGAGGGCGTGGCCTCCCCTGAGGGCGTGGCCTACTATGAGGGCGTGGCTTCCCTGAGGGCGGGCCTACTATGAGGGCGTGGCCTCCCCTGAGGGCGTGGCCTACTCTGAGGGCATGCTTCCCTGAGGGCGTGGCCTACTCTGAGGGCGGGGCCTCCCCTGAGGGCGTGGCCTACTCTGAGGGCGTGGCCTACTCTGAGGGCGGGGCCTCCCCTGAGGGCGTGGCCTACTCTGAGGGCGTGGCCTACTCTGAGGGCGGGGCCTCCCCTGAGGGCGTGGCCTACTCTGAGGGCGTGGCCTACTCTGGGGGCGGGGCCTCCCCTGGGGGCGTGGCCTACTCTGGGGGCGGGGCCTCCCCTGAGGGCGGGGCCTCCCCTGAGGGCGTGGCCTACTCTGAGGGCGTGGCCTACTCTGAGGGCGGGGCCTCCCCTGAGGACGGGGCCTACTCTCTCTAGTGGAGTTAAACTGTCAGTCAAATCTAAATGTGGACTTTTTATTTTCATTTTGTTTTATTGTTTTGTTTTCCCAGTTTGTTTGTGTTTATTATTAACAGAGTGAAATACATCAGTCTCTCTTTAGTGGAGGAAACCGTGAGTTTACTGTCGGCTTCATCTTCCATAGAGCAGAGTGACTCATCTTCTCCAAAACTAAACAAAAGACCATCAACTGTCTGTCAGACAGCTGCAGCTCCCGCCTCTAAACCCTCTCAACGGAACAATGAACTGAATGTTGATTTAAATCTGACAGGAAACCAACATGATCTAGTTCCTGAACACACCGTGATGATGATGACGATGAAGAAGAAGAAGAAGAAGAAGAGCGGTTCCTTCCTGTTTCTGGAGCTCAGACAGAATTAGGTCAGAGAACCACAGCTGGTCCTCTGGTTTAATGATGAGTTAAAGACATAAAGACAGACTGATGTGAGACAGAGAGACAGAGTTAACTCACCTTCAGGCAGTAGTTCAGCTGGATGTGAGGTGATGTGATGTGAACTTGTTGCACACGGCTGAGTCACTGACGGAGTGTGTGGGGGGGGGGAGGGGCTGCAGGTAACTCTACCTGTCCAACACCTCCACCCCCATCCTGACACACCCAGCTGATCCACCACCAGGCTGAAACTGTGAAACCTGAAACCTGTTCAACAAATAACAGTCATGTTCAGCAGCAGCAGGACTGTGTGTACCTCTATCTAGATATACTGTGTGTATGTGTATGTGTATATGTGTGTGTGTGTGTGTGTGTATACAGGGTGGACACACATGTTTTATTTCCCATTTCAACAGTCGATGATGTCACTGATAAATCTTCTTCCTGTAGTTTTGTCTCTTCTTCTGATGACGTCCTCGGTGTTGCCTTCAGGTACCTCACAGCTGTCTGGAATAACGATATCTCTTCTGTGTTTGAAAGGTTTGGAACGAAGAGACGGACAGATGGACAGATAAACCAGTGTCCAGATGTTCACCTGTGTACAGATGTTCACATATTAAAGAGCTGATACAGCATCAGTGGTTAGCAGTGGTGGAAAGTAACTAAGTACATTTACTCTATTACTTTACAAACTCCAGGTACTGGTGCTTTACTGTATACTTCTCCTCCACTACATCTCAGAGGGAACTATTGTACTTTATACTCCACTACATTTATCTGACAGTAAAAGGTCAGATTACTTCTTCTGACTGGACGGTTAAGAAATGAAAAAAGAAAATAACTAAATAAATAAATAAGTGGGGAAAAAAAGGAGAAATCTAGCATATATAAATACACACATTTAAAAATAATTAAAAAATAAATAAATTAAAATAAATGCAAAATAATAATTAAATAAAAATGTATGCAAAAATAAATAAATAAAAAAAAATAATAAAAATAGATACATAAATAAATAAGTTTGGGGAAATAAATAAGTGTGGAAAAAAGAAGAACTCGTACATAAATAAATTAGTAAAATGCACACATTTAAAATGATTCAAAAATAAATGCAAAAAATAAATAAATACAAATAAATGCAAAATTATAATTAAATAAAAATAAATAAAAAAATGTATTAAAAATAGATAGTATAATAGATATATACTATAAGTTTGGGGAAATAAATAAGGGAAAAATATAAATCGTGCATGAATACATAAATACACACATTTAAAAATTATTCAAACATAAATGCAAAATTATAAATAAAAGAAAATAAATACATTTAAAAATGTATAAAAAAATAGATACATAAATAAATAAAGGGAAATTAAACACGAGTAAATACATAAGGAATTAATAAAAATATAAATAAATAAAGAAGCAAATTAAAACAAATATCAATTTATGTCACATTTGATCAATTAATTAATAGCTATATTTATTTTTAATATTATTTTTGTTACATTTAATGACATTTATTCTCTATTGAGTAATTTATTTATTTATTGAATAATTTATTTATTATTTCATAGAAAAACTGAGGAGAAGTTTAACTGGAAGAAAAGTTGATATTAGCTCAGACAAAGCCTCAGCAGGCCTTCAGGAGTCAGAAACACTTCAGTTCTTATTACTGTTCGTCCTGCACCTCCTCATCCTTAGAACAAACTTCTAGATGTGATTGAAGATGCACCAACAGGAGCCACTTTTAGATCTAGACTCAGGACCAAACTGTTCTCAGACGCTTTTCTTAATTGATCAAATCACTTTACTGTCTTTTGATTGTTTTTATTATCCTTTTAACTTATACTCTTATATTCTTTTATTCGTTTTTATCTTAAGCACTTAATGCTCTTTTATATATGTAAAGCACTTTGAATTGCCTTTGTGTATGACATATGCTCTAGAACAGGGCTGCCCAAACTGGGGCCTGCGGGCCAAAGTTGGCCCGCCATCAGGTTTGATTTGGCCCGCCAGATGTTAGCAAATTATTTATTTTTTTATTAACAGACCCAACTGACTTTACTGTGTACTCAGGTTTATGGTTAGAAGATAGTGGCATGAAACTAGAAAACCTAAGGACTCCATTAGTACCAATCATGTCATGTCAGCTTGTCAGGAAAGAGGCTAACACTCTAAAGTTGGGCTAAATTTTGGTGGGGAAAAACTGGCATGGCCATTTGTCAAGGGGTCCCTTGACCTCTGACCTCCAGATATGTGACTGTAAATGGGTTCTATGGGTACCCACGAGTTTCCCCTTTACAGACATGCCCACTTTATAATAGGGCCCTGAAAATCTTGGACAAAAAGCAATTGAGGTAACATCATTAAGGTCCCATCATTAAGGTCCCATCATTGAGGTCCCATCATTAAGGTCCCATCATTAAGGTCCCATCATTGAGGTCCCATCATTAAGGTCCCATCATTAAGGTCCCATCATTAAGGTCCCATCATTGAGGTCCCATCATTGAGGTCCCATCATTAAGGTCCCATCATTGAGGTCCCATCATTGAGGTCCCATCATTAAGGTCCCATCATTGAGGTCCCATCATTGAGGTCCCATCATTAAGGTCCCATCATTAAGGTCCCATCATTAAGGTCCCATCATTGAGGTCCCATCATTAAGGTAACATCATTGAGGTCCCATCATTAAGGTCCCATCATTGAGGTCCCATCATTAAGGTAACATCATTAAGGTCCCATCATTAAGGTCCCATCATTAAGGTAACATCATTAAGGTCCCATCATTAAGGTCCCATCATTGAGGTCCCATCATTAAGGTAACATCATTAAGGTCCCATCATTGAGGTCCCATCATTGAGGTCCCATCATTAAGGTAACATCATTGAGGTCCCATCATTAAGGTAACATCATTAAGGTCCCATCATTGAGGTCCCATCATTAAGGTCCCATCATTGAGGTCCCATCATTGCAGCATTCTGAGTAAATATAAGATGTTAAGTTTTGCAAACTTTATTGATTTTCATTATGTAAAGCTTGTGTTTAAATGTTTGAACGGACTTGCTCCTCTGCCTTTCTGTAAATACATCATGAGACTACAGAGCTGCAGCAGATCCAAGAGGCGACTGTAAAGTTCAATTCTGCAGAACATCTTTTGCTCAGACAGCTTTTTGTGTGAAAGGAGTGAAGTGTTGGAACTCGCTACCTGATCACTTAAAATCTGCTGCAAACTTTACCACCTTTAAGAGAGAAACCAAATCCTGGTTAATTCAGTGACAAACCTGAACTCATGTCTAGTTTTTACATGTAATGTTTTTAAATGTGTGCTTTATTGTATTTATTTATTTTCCCATTCCTGTTTTAATCTCTTATTTTCACTAAAAGCCTTCTAGAGACAGGTGTTGCACATAAGCATCCGCTATAAGCACCATGATACTGGCATCAGAGAGCTGTTTTTAACTTGTCTATGCACATTGTATTGGTCCCTATTAAATAAACCGTGAATGAATAATCCTATGCAGTTTGGGGGAAAACATGCAGTATACATGGGAACTTGGGATCCTAGTACCATTTGGCATCTTAACAATACAATACAAGAGGTGTTTCATTTTGGCCCGTGGCCCACCACTGAGTTCCAGTTTGGGCCCCTTGCTTTATCAATAAACTGGCCTTGTCTCAGCGAAGCTCTTATTCTGAAACCGGATGTGATACAGTTCACTCGGATAGTGTTCTTTTATTTTGAAACGTGTCCCCGGATGTTGATATGTGGTAGTTTGAGCAGTCAGCTGTTAGTGGAGTCAACAACATGCTGCTAACCGGGTCTAACCGGGTCTAACCGGGTCTAACCGGGTCTAACCGGGTCTAACCGGGTCTAACCGGGTTAACGGACTGATGGAGGCGTTCAGCCGGCTGGGCAGTCTGCTGCTGACCGCTCTGGAGACGGTGAGACACTCTGAGGACAACAAGTCTGCTACTGCTAGCTCTGCTAGCTAGAGACAGGACAAAGTTTAACAAAGATAAAGAGTCTCTGTCCTCTTCCTGTCTGTCTGTCTGTCTGTCCTCTTCCTGTCTGTCTGTCTGTCTGTCCTCTTCCTGTCTGTCTGTCTGTCTGTCTGTCCTCTTCCTGTCTTTCTGTCTGTCTGTCCTCTTCCTGTCTGTCTGTCTGTCCTCTTCCTGTCTGTCTGTCCTCTTCCTGTCTGTCTGTCTGTCCTCTTCCTGTCTGTCTGTCTGTCCTCTTCCTGTCTGTCTGTCTGTCCTCTTCCTGTCTGTCTGTCTGTCCTCTTCCTGTCTGTCTGTCTGTGTAGTGAAGCTATCATGGAGCTAACAGCAGCTAAAGCTAGCTCCTCCAGGTGTGTGGTGTTTACCTGCAGCAGGTGAGTGAGGACGTGGACGTGGAGGAATGTGTCCAGGTGTTCAGACATGTTCAGACGCTCAGTGAGTGTGAGACAGCAACTGTCTCTGATTGATCAGGTTAAAGATCAATATATGTGATCAGCTGTCCTCACACATGTAGTGATTAAACAGCTGTAGAGGTCAGAGGTCAGAGGTCACTCAGGATCTGTTAACATGTTGATGACATCACAATTTCATCCTCCTTCAGTCGTCATGACAACACAAACACCACCGTGTTTCTACATGTGATTACTGAAACTGAAAGTCCTGTCTGTCTCTCTCTACCTGTCTGTCTCTACCTGTCTGTCTCTCTTACCCGTCTGTCTGTCTCTACCTGTCTGTCTCTCTTACCCGTCTGTCTGTCTCTTTGCCTGTCTGTCTGTCTCTCTACCTGTCTGTCTCTCAGAGGGAGCCTACAGTGGACCTGTTGGAGTCCTTCGTGGATCATTGGAAATCAATAACCAACTATTACATAGAGACTACAGGTGAGGAGCTTCAACCTGCAGACACTGAGTTACCTGTTCACCTGAGCAGCCAATCACATTCACCCGTTGTCTGTCTGTGTGTAGATGACAGTCGTCCTGTCAAACAGACAGAGATCCCCTGGCGTCTCAAACAGATGTTGGACATCCTGGTGTACGAGGAGAAACAACAGGTGACTGAAACACACCTGAACACACACCTGAACACGCACTTTAACACGCACTTTAATACGCACCTTAACACACACCTGGACACAAACCGGAACACACACCTGAACACACACCTGAACATGCACCAGAACATGCACCAGAACACACACCTGGACACACTAGGGAACACACACCTGAACACACACCTGAACATGCACCAGAACACGCACCTGAACACACAGCTGGACACACACCGGAACACGCACTTGAACACACACCTGAACACACACCTGAACACACACCTGCACACACACCTGGAAAAGCACCTGAACACACACCTGAACATGCACCTGAACACATACCTGAACACACACCTGAACATGCACCTGAACACATACCTGAACACATACCTGAACACACACCTGGAAAAGCACCTGAACACATACCTGAACACACACCTGGAAAAGCACCTGAACACACACCTGAACAGGTGTATTGGTTAATGTATTGGTGTATTGATTGATATATTGATGTATTGACTGGTGTATCGGTGTATTGATGAATGTATTGGTGTATTGATCTGCAGGCCGTGGAGGACACAGGGCCATGTCTGGAGTATCTACTGCAACACAAACTGTTGGAGACTCTGTGTACTCTGGGGAAGGCTCAGGTAACAAGAGATTCTAATAGAGGAGGATTCTACTCAGGCTGTATTTACACTCATGTTTACATCTGCTCCTCCTCCTCCTCCTCCTCAGTATCCTCCAGGCATGGTTCAGCAGGTCTTGATGTTCTTCTCTAAGTTGTTGTCTCAGATCCAGAAGCCTCTGCTGCAGCTGGTTAACGTCTACAGACCTGTACAGGTAAACACAAGATGTAGTCACACCTGGTGTGAAACAGTCAGTTACTAGGGTCCCACCTGGTGTCAGTCATGTGACTCCCCTGTCACTGTGCTGATGATGTCACCGTTTGACATCACCTCTGCTCTGCTTCTAGAAGCTGATTCGTCTTTGTGCACTTCCTGGTTCCCACACTGAGAAGGAGGAAGCTCAGTTCTTATTGGTCGTCTGCTCCAGAGTCAAACAGGATCCGCACACGCTCAGATCCGTCTTAGAGGTAACCACCAGCTAACTAACTAACTAACTAAACCACCAGCTAACTAACTAACTAACTAAACCACCAGTCATTCTGTGTTTTCAGATTCTGGACCAACCAGCAGCCAGGACACCAGCCTCTGACCAATCACAGCCCTGCACTCAAGCCTCCAATCACAGGACAGAGACACCGCCAATCTCCAGCCAATCAAAGTCCGGTCCCTGCAGCCCTGTCCAATCAGATTCATCTGCCTGCAGCCCTGTCCAATCAGAGCCCGGTCTGCTGTCGGCTCTGCTGCAGCTCACCAAGAGTCAGGTCAGTTAAAGGGCCGGTGGGGAAACATGAACAATAGTAGTTGATAACAGGAAGCAGTATTATCTAGTAGTTGATAACAGGAAGCAGTATTATCTAGTAGTTGATAACAGGAAGCAGTATTATCTAGTAGTTGAAACCAGGAAGCAGTATTATATAGTAGTTGAAACCAGGAAGAAGTATTATCTAGTAGTTGATAACAGGAAGCAGTATTATATAGTAGTTGATAACAGGAAGCAGTATTATCTAGTAGTTGATAACAGGAAGCAGTATTATCTAGTAGTTGATAACAGGAAGCAGTATTATATAGTAGTTGAAACCAGGAAGAAGTATTATCTAGTAGTTGATAACAGGAAGCAGTATTATCTAGTAGTTGATAACAGGAAGCAGTATTATCTAGTAGTTGATAACAGGAAGCAGTATTATCTAGTAGTTGATAACAGGAAGCAGTATTATCTAGTAGTTGATAACAGGAAGCAGTATTATCTAGTAGTTGATAACAGGAAGGAGTATTATCTAGTAGTTGATAACAGGAAGCAGTATTATCTAGTAGTTGAAACCAGGAAGCAGTATTATATAGTAGTTGAAACCAGGAAGAAGTATTATCTAGTAGTTGATAACAGGAAGCAGTATTATCTAGTAGTTGATAACAGGAAGCAGTATTATCTAGTAGTTGATAACAGGAAGCAGTATTATCTAGTAGTTGATAACAGGAAGAAGTATTATATAGTAGTTGAAACCAGGAAGCAGTATTATATAGTAGTTGATAACAGGAAGAAGTATTATCTAGTAGTTGATAACAGGAAGCAGTATTATCTAGTAGTTGATAACAGGAAGCAGTATTATCTAGTAGTTGATAACAGGAAGCAGTATTATCTAGTAGTTGATAACAGGAAGGAGTATTATCTAGTAGTTGATAACAGGAAGCAGTATTATCTAGCAGTTGAAACCAGGAAGCAGTATTATATAGTAGTTGAAACCAGGAAGCAGTATTATATAGTAGTTGATAACAGGAAGAAGTATTATATACTAGTTGATAACAGGAAGCAGTATTATCTAGTAGTTGATAACAGGAAGCAGTATTATCTAGTAGTTGATAACAGGAAGCAGTATTATCTAGTAGTTGATAACGGGAAGCAGTATTATCTAGTAGTTGATAACAGGAAGCAGTATTATCTAGTAGTTGATAACAGGAAGCAGTATTATATAGTAGTTGAAACCAGGAAGCAGTATTATCTAGAGGTTGATAACAGGAAGAAGTATTATAGAGTAGTTGATAACAGGAAGCAGTATTATCCAGAAGTTGATAACAGGAAGCAGTATTATCTAGTAGTTGATAACAGGAAGCAGTATTATAGAGTAGTTGATAACAGGAAGCAGTATTATATACTAGTTGATAACAGGAAGCAGTATTATCTAGTAGTTGATAACAGGAAGCAGTATTATCTAGTAGTTGATAACAGGAAGCAGTATTATAGAATAGTTGATAACAGGAAGGAGTATTATCTAGTAGTTGATAACAGGAAGCAGTATTATCTAGTAGTTGATAACAGGAAGGAGTATTATAGAGTAGTTGATAACAGGAAGCAGTATTATCTAGTAGTTGATAACAGGAAGGAGTATTATAGAATAGTTGATAACAGGAAGCAGTATTATCTAGTAGTTAATAACAGGAAGCAGTATTATCTAGTAGTTGATAACAGGAAGCAGTATTATATAGTAGTTGATAACAGGAAGCAGTATTATCTAGTAGTTGATAACAGGAAGCAGTATTATATAGTAGTTGAAACCAGGAAGCAGTATTATATAGTAGTTGAAACCAGGAAGCAGTATTATATAGTAGTTGATAACAGGAAGAAGTATTATCCAGAAGTTGATAACAGGAAGCAGTATTATAGAGTAGTTGATAACAGGAAGCAGTATTATCTAGTAGTTGATAACAGGAAGCAGTATTATCTAGTAGTTGATAACAGGAAGCAGTATTATATAGTAGTTGAAACCAGGAAGCAGTATTATCTAGTAGTTGATAACAGGAAGCAGTATTATCTAGTAGTTGATAACAGGAAGCAGTATTATATAGTAGTTGAAACCAGGAAGCAGTATTATCTAGAGGTTGATAACAGGAAGAAGTATTATAGAGTAGTTGATAACAGGAAGCAGTATTATCCAGAAGTTGATAACAGGAAGCAGTATTATCTAGTAGTTGATAACAGGAAGCAGTATTATAGAGTAGTTGATAACAGGAAGCAGTATTATATACTAGTTGATAACGGGAAGCAGTATTATATAGTAGTTGATAACAGGAAGGAGTATTATAGAGTAGTTGATAACAGGAAGCAGTATTATCTAGTAGTTGATAACAGGAAGGAGTATTATAGAGTAGTTGATAACAGGAAGCAGTATTATCTAGAAGTTGATAACAGGAAGCAGTATTATTTAGTAGTTGATAACAGGAAGCAGTATTATCTAGTAGTTAATAACAGGAAGCAGTATTATCTAGTAGTTGATAACAGGAAGCAGTATTATCTAGTAGTTGATAACAGGAAGCAGTATTATATAGTAGTTGATAACAGGAAGCAGTATTATCTAGTAGTTGATAACAGGAAGCAGTATTATATAGTAGTTGAAACCAGGAAGCAGTATTATATAGTAGTTGAAACCAGGAAGCAGTATTATATAGTAGTTGATAACAGGAAGAAGTATTATCCAGAAGTTGATAACAGGAAGCAGTATTATAGAGTAGTTGATAACAGGAAGCAGTATTATCTAGTAGTTGATAACAGGAAGCAGTATTATATAGTAGTTGAAACCAGGAAGCAGTATTATCTAGTAGTTGATAACAGGAAGCAGTATTATCTAGTAGTTGATAACAGGAAGCAGTATTATATAGTAGTTGAAACCAGGAAGCAGTATTATCTAGAGGTTGATAACAGGAAGAAGTATTATCCAGAAGTTGATAACAGGAAGCAGTATTATCTAGTAGTTGATAACAGGAAGCAGTATTATATAGTAGTTGATAACAGGAAGCAGTACTATATAGTAGTTGATAACAGGAAGCAGTATTATATAGTAGTTGATAACAGGAAGCAGTATTATATAGTAGTTGATAACAGGAAGCAGTATTATATAGTAGTTGATAACAGGAAGCAGTATTATATAGTAGTTGATAACAGGAAGCAGTATTATATAGTAGTTGATAACAGGAAGCAGTATTATATAGTAGTTGATCTATCTAGAGGTTGATAACAGGAAGAAGTATTATCCAGAAGTTGATAACAGGAAGCAGTATTATCTAGTAGTTGATAACAGGAAGCAGTATTATATAGTAGTTGATAACAGGAAGCAGTATTATATAGTAGTTGATAACAGGAAGCAGTATTATATAGTAGTTGATAACAGGAAGCAGTATTATATAGTAGTTGATAACAGGAAGCAGTACTATATAGTAGTTGATAACAGGAAGCAGTATTATCTAGTAGTTGATAACAG
The DNA here is from genome assembly GCA_036937225.1 of Sebastes paucispinis. Classification (NCBI taxonomy): domain Eukaryota; kingdom Metazoa; phylum Chordata; class Actinopteri; order Perciformes; family Sebastidae; genus Sebastes; species Sebastes paucispinis. The sequence goes on along the minus strand of JAUPFX010000006.1, from coordinate 852,291 downwards.
GAAGCAGTACTATATAGTAGTTGATAACAGGAAGCAGTATTATCTAGTAGTTGATAACAGGAAGCAGTACTATATAGTAGTTGATGTGGTCATGTTGTGTCTCCTCAGAAGGGTTCGGTGTGTCTGAAGGCTCATGAGAGCCTCCTGCTGCTGTCTTCTCTCCAGTCTGAGTCCTCAGAGGACATCCTGTCCCATCAGACCCAGCTGGGAGAGCTGCTGGCTGGGAGGCTGCTGCAGCTTTACTCCCTGCTGCCTCTGGAGGCTCTGGATCCTACGGAGGTCCAGAGCTGGCCCCGTACACCCTGGAGGTAACACACACTATAACACGCACACATGCTACCAGCTAGCAGGCTACACACAGATTCTACTGACTCTATGCATAACAGTAGTACTGTAGTAGTAGTAGTAGTAGTATGATAACAGTAGTACTGTAGTAGTAGTAGTAGTAGTATGATAACAGTAGTACTGTAGTAGTAGTAGTAGTAGTATGATAACAGTAGTACTGTAGTAGTAGTAGTAGTAGTATGATAACAGTAGTACTGTAGTAGTAGTAGTAGTAGTAGTATGATAACAGTAGTACTGTAGTAGTAGTAGTAGTAGTAGTATGATAACAGTAGTACTCCAGTAGTAGTAGTAGTAGTAGTAGTAGTAGTATAACAGTAGTACTGTAGTAGTAGTAGTAGTAGTAGTAGTAGTATGATAACAGTAGTACTCCAGTAGTAGTAGTAGTAGTAGTAGTAGTAGTATAACAGTAGTACTGTAGTAGTAGTAGTAGTAGTAGTAGTAGTATGATAACAGTAGTACTCCAGTAGTAGTAGTAGTAGTAGTATGATAACAGTAGTACTCCAGTAGTAGTAGTAGTAGTAGTAGTAGTATAACAGTAGTACTGTAGTAGTAGTAGTAGTAGTATAACAGTAGTACTGTAGTAGTAGTAGTAGTAGTATGATAACAGCAGTACTGTAGTAGTAGTATGATAACAGCAGTACTGCAGTAGTAGTATGATAACAGCAGTACTGCAGTAGTAGTATGATAACAGCAGTACTGTAGTAGTAGTATGATAACAGCAGTACTGCAGTAGTAGTATGATAACAGCAGTACTGTAGTAGTAGTATGATAACAGCAGTACTGTAGTAGTAGTATGATAACAGCAGTACTGCAGTAGTAGTATGATAACAGCAGTACTGCAGTATTCTTGTCTATGTCTTCAGTTCTCAGTTCTCTCGCTGCAGCTCTGATCTCAGGTCAGAGTCACCTGCTTCTGATCACATGACCAACTTCTTCTCCTGGTTGGACTTCCTGGATCACCTGATGAAAGAAGCTCCTCAGGTACACACACCTGCACACACACACACACACTTGCACACTGTCACACTGTCTCAGAGTGTGTACTAGTTTAGGGTGTATACTGGTTTAGAGACAGTGTGTACTGGGTTAGAGTGTATACTGGTTTAGAATGTATATTGGTTTAGGGTGTATACTGGTTTAGAGTGTATACTGGTTTAGGGTGTATATTGGTTTAGAGTCAGTGTGTACTGGTTTAGGGTGTATACTGATTTAGAGTGTATACTGGTTTAGAGACAGTGTGTACTGGTTTAGAGTGTATACTGGTTTAGAGACAGTGTGTACTGGTTTAGGGTGTATACTGGTTTAGGGTGTATACTGGTTTAGGGTGTATATTGGTTTAGGGTGTGTACTGGTTTAGAGACAGTGTGTACTGGTTTAGAGTGTATACTGGTTTAGAGACAGTGTGTACTTGTTTAGGGTGTATACTGGTTTAGAGTGTGTACTGGTTTAGAGACAGTGTCTACTGGTTTAGGGTGTATACTGGTTTAGGGTGTGTACTGGTTTAGAGACAGTGTGTACTGGTGTAGGGTATATACTGGTTTAGAGTGTAAACTGCTTTAGAGACAGTGTGTACTGGTTTAGAGTGTATACTGGTTTAGGGTGTGTACTGGTTTAGGGTGTGTACTGGTTTAGAATGTATACTGGTTTAGGGTGTATACTGGATTAGGGTGTGTACTGGTTTAGGGTCTATACTGGTTTAGGGTGTGTACTGGTTTAGGGTGTATACTCGTTTAGGGTGTGTACTGGTTTAGAGTGTATACTGGTTTAGGGTGTATATTGGTTTAGGGTGTGTACTGGTTTAGGGTGTGTACTGGTTTAGGGTGTGTACTGGATTAGGGTGTGTACTGGTTTAGGGTCTATACTGGTTTAGGGTGTGTACTGGTTTAGGGTGTGTACTGGTTTAGAGACTGTACTGGTTTAGGGTGTATACTGGTTTAGAGTGTATACTGGTTTAGGGTGTATATTGGTTTAGGGTGTATACTGGTTTAGGGTGTATACTGGTTTAGAGACTGTGTACTGGTTTAGGGTGTATACTGGTTTAGGGTATGTACTGGTTTAGGGTGTGTACTGGTTTAGAGACAGTGTGTACTGGTTTAGGGTGTATATTGGTTTAGGGTGTGTACTGGTTTAGGGTGTATACTGGTTTAGGATGTATACTGGTTTAGGGTGTGTACTGGTTTAGGGTGTGTACTGGTTTAGAGACTGTGTACTGGTTTAGGGTGTATACTGGTTTAGAGCGTATACTGGTTTAGGGTGTATACTGGTTTAGAGTATACTGGTTTAGAGTGTATACTGGTTTAGGGTGTATACTGGTTTAGAGTATACTGGTTTAGAGTGTATACTGGTTTAGGGTGTATATTGGTTTAGTGTGTATACTGGTTTAGAGACAGTGTGTACTGGTTTAGGGTGTATACTGGTTTAGGAAGTATACTGGTTTAGGGTGTGTACTGGGTTAGAGACAGTGTGTACTGGTTTAGGGTGTATACTGGTTTAGAGTGTATACTGGTTTAGAGTGTATACTGGTTTAGGGTGTATACTGGTTTAGAGTAGACTGGTTTAGAGTGTATACTGGTTTAGAGACAGTGTGTACTGGTTTAGGGTGTATACTGGTTTAGAGTGTATACTGGTTTAGAATGTATACTGGTTTAGGGTGTATACTGGATTAGGGTGTGTACTGGTTTAGGGTTTATACTGGTTTAGGGTGTGTACTGGTTTAGGGTGTATACTCGTTTAGGGTGTGTACTGGTTTAGAGTGTATACTGGTTTAGGGTGTATATTGGTTTAAGCTGTGTACTGGTTTAGGGTGTGTACTGGTTTAGGGTGTATACTGGTTTAGGGTGTGTACTGGTTTAGGGTGTATACTGGTTTAGAGTGTGTACTGGATTAGGGTGTGTACTGGTTTAGGGTCTATACTGGTTTAGAGTGTGTACTGGTTTAGGGTGTATACTCGTTTAGGGTGTGTACTGGTTTAGAGTGTATACTGGTTTAGGGTGTGTACTGGTTTAGGGTGTATACTGGTTTAGGGTGTATACTGGTTTAGGGTGTGTATACTGGTTTAGGGTGTGTACTGGTTTAGGGTGAGTGCTGGTTTAGGGTGTATACTGGTTTAGGGTGTGTACTGGTTTAGGGTGAGTGCTGGTTTAGGGTGTATACTGGTTTAGAGACAGTGTGTACTTGTCTATCTGATACACAGTTTCCTGTTAATGTGTGTGTGTGTGTGTGTGTGTGTGTGTGTGTGTGTGTGTGTTAGTAGGTGTTAGCGGTGAAGCTAGCTCAGTGTGTTAATCAGTTCTGGTTGTTGGACGTTCTTCAACCTCAGCTGCTGCACACGTAAGTCTGCACATCATTACTACTACTACTACTAGTACCACTACTACTACTACTAGTACCACTACTACTACTACTAATACCACTACTACTACTACTAATACCACTACTACTACTACTAATACTACTACTACTACTAATACCACTACTACTAATACTACTACTACTACTAATACCACTACTACTACTACTAATACTACTAGTACTACTACTACTACTACTACTACTAATACCACTACTACTACTAATACTACTAGTACTACTACTACTACTAATACCACTACTACTACTAATACCACTACTACTACTACTAATACTACTACTACTACTAATACCACTACTACTACTACTAATACTACTACTAATACCACTACTACTACTACTAATACCACTACTACTACTAGTACCACTACTACTACTACTACTACTACTAGTACTACTACCACTACTACTAATACTACTACTACTACTAATACTACTAGTACTACTACTACTACTACTAATACCACTACTACTACTACTACTACTACTAATACCACTACTACTACTAGTACTACTACTACCACTACTACTACTACTACTAATACCACTACTACTACTACTACTGCTACTACTACTACTACTACCTGTTGCGTCAGTAATCGAGACGGGGGTTCAGACTGAGGACGTTCCCTGGTCTCTGATGTCCAGGTGTGTTTCTGTGGTTCAGGTCTGAGCAGGTGGTCCTGGTCTCCACCTCCATCCTCTCTGCTGCCGTCAGACTGGTCCAGTCCTCATCTCTGCTGGATCAGCTGGTTCACTTCCTGCTGAGGACGCCCACAGTGACTGACCTGCTGCTGCAGCGCTGCGACCACATCTCTGACCAGGTGAGTCCACCTACGGGAGCCCTGTAGGGACTACATCACACACACACATATTTATACTATATATATATATATATACAACATATATATAATGAAACTACAATGGGACCTAGGATGGAGCCCTGTGGAACACCACTAGCAGAAATAAAATTTTCCCAAATTGAACCAATCAATCGTAACGCACGGCCGCAGCTTCTGTGTCAGAGCTCCACACACATCAACACACACATCAGCACACACATCAACACACACAGCGCAGTCAGTGAACAGCTGATCAGAGAGGCCGCGGTGGAGAGATGAGTTGACGCTACGCTCGTTGCCAAGTGCAATACAACTTTGTTATTACACCTGTTCAACAAGCATAAAATCCCTGTCTGTCTTCCTGTCCTCAGATCAGTATGGCGTCTCTGTCTCTGGTGGAGGAGTTACTACAGAAGCCTCACAGGGACATCCTGGACGTCCTGGTGTTGGGTTTCCTGCAGAGTCGTAGCTACCTGTCTCCACCTGCTGCGGGACAGGAGGACAGACACACAGAGAGCTGCGAGGACAGCGAGTGAGTCTGACACACCGGGACATCACTACAGGATATGACATCACAACGTGTTGCTGACTACCTGTGTTCTCTCTGTGACTGTGTGTCCGTCAGTGATCTGGAGGAGGACCCCTTCTTCTCTGACAGCCTGCTGTCCTCAGCAGACACTCAGCTGCTCCTTCCTCCTCCTCCTCCTCCTCCTCTCTCCTCCTCATCCTCCTCTTCCTCCTCCACTGCTCCTCCTCCTCCCTCTGGTCTGGGATCAGCTGCCGATGTTGTCAACAGGTACACAACACACACACTAGTTTAGAGTGAATACTAGTTTAGAGTGTGTACTAGTTTAGAGTGTGTACTAGTTTAGAGTGAATACTAGTTTAGAGTGTGTACTTGTTTAGAGTGAATACAAGTTTAGAGACAGTGTGTAGTAGTTTAGAGTGTATACTAGTTTAGAGACAGTGTGTAGTAGTTTAGAGTGTGTAGTAGTTTAGAGTGTGTACTAGTTTAGAGACAGTGTACTAGTTTAGTGACTGTACTAGTTTAGAGACAGTGTGTACTAGTCTAGAGTGTGTACTAGTTTAGAGTGTGTACTAGTTTAGAGACAGTGTACTAGTTTATAGTGTGTACTAGTTTAGAGAGTATATACTAGTTTAGAGTGTGTACTAGTTTAGAGTGTGTACTAGTTTAGAGTGAATACTAGTTTAGAGTGTGTACTAGTTTAGAGACAGTGTATACTGGTTTAGAGTGTGTACTAGTTGAACTGAACTGGGTGTGTGTGTGTGTCTGTGTGTGTGTGTGTCTGTGTCTGTCTGTGTGTGTGTGTGTGTGTGTGTGTCTGTGTGTGTGTGTGTCTGTATGTGTGTGTGTCTGTGTGTGTGTGTGTGTCTGTGTGTGTGTGTGTGTCTGTGTGTGTGTGTGTGTGTGTGTGTGTCTGTGTGTGTGTGTGTGTGTGTGTGTATGTAGTTTCCTGTGTCTAGTTCCTATCCAGGTGCGATCAGCTCAGCTGCTCCAGGAGGGAGGATATGAGTCCTACGTGCACGACGCTCACACACTGGTCAGAACACACACACACACACACACACACACACACACACACACACACACACACACACACTATAACACATCTGGTTAACCTGGTCCTGATGTAGACCTGGTACCTGGTTAACCTGGTCCTGATGTAGACCTGGTACCTGACGGAGGTCTTCCTCTGCTCCTCCCTCAGGTGTCTCAGTGTGAGACTCTCTCTCTGTCCTGGGATTGGCCGCTCAGTCTTCCTCCTCCGTCCTCAGGTGAGGTGGACCAGTTCTACGAAGGACACCTGCTCAAAGTCCTGTTGGACCGACTGGGACGCGTCCTGGAGCAGGTAGACACCCACCTGTCTGTCTCACCTGTCCACCTGTCTGTCTCCTGTGTGAGGACTCACCTGTCCACCTGTCTGTCTCCTGTGTGAGGACTCACCTGTCCACCTGTCTGTCCTGTGTGAGGACTCACCTGTCCACCTGTCTGTCCTGTGTGAGGACTCACCTGTCTGTGTCCTGTGTGAGGACTCACCTGTCCACCTGTCTGTCCTGTGTGAGGACTCACCTGTCTGTGTCCTGTGTGAGGACTCACCTGTCCACCTGTCTGTCTCCTGTGTGAGGACTCACCTGTCCACCTGTCTGTGTCCTGTGTGAGGACTCACCTGTCCACCTGTCTGTCTCCTGTGTGAGGACTCACCTGTCCACCTGTCCTCTGTGTCTCCAGCCGTATGAGTTGAACCTCCAGCTGACGGCGGTTTTGTCCAGACTGTCGTCCTTCAGCCACCCGCTGCTGCACGAATACCTGCTCAACCCCTACATTCACCTGTCTCACTGCTCCAGGTCGCTCTTCTCCGTCCTCATCAGGGTAAGACACACAGACAGAGAGACAGACAGACACCTGTCTCACTGCTCCAGGTCTCTCTGTGTCTTCTGTCTGTTTTTGTAAATCTGTGACGTCTAGATAAAGATTAAAAGACTGACCTGTCTCTCTACCTGTCTCTCTATCTCTCTACCTGTCTATCTCTCTACCTGTCTGTCTCTCTACCTGCCTGTCTGTCTGTCTCTCTACCTGTCTGTCTCTCTATCTGTCTCTCTGTCTCTCTACCTGTCTGTCTGTCTCTCTACCTGTCTCTCTGTCTCTCTACCTGTCTGTCTGTCTCTCTATCTGTCTCTCTGTCTCTACCTGTCTGTCTGTCTGTCTCTCTACCTGTCTCTCTGTCTCTACCTGTCTGTCTGTCTCTACCTGTCTCTCTGTCTCTACCTGCCTGTCTGTCTCTCTACCTGTCTCTCTGTCTCTACCTGTCTCTCGGTCTCTCTACCTGTCTCTCTGTCTCTCTACCTGCCTGTCTGTCTGTCTCTCTACCTGTCTCTCTGTCTCTCTACCTGTCTCTCTATCTGTCTCTCTGTCTCTCTACCTGTCTGTCTCTGTGTCTCTCTACCTGTCTCTCTACCTGTCTGTCTCTCTGTCTCTCTACCTGTCTCTCTGTCTCTCTACCTGTCTGTCCTTCTGTCGCTCTACCTGTCTCTCTGTCTCTCTACCTGTCTGTCCTTCTGTCGCTCTACCTGTCTCTCTACCTGTCTGTCTGTCTCTCTGTCTCTCTACCTGTCTGTCTGTCTCTCTACATGTCTGTCTGTCTACCTGTCTCTCTGTCTCTCTATCTGTCTCTCTGTCTCTCTACCTCTCTGTCTCTCTACCTGTCTCTCTACCTGTCTCTCTACCTGTCTGTCTGTCTCTCTGTCTCTCTACCTGTCTGTCTCTCTGTCTCTCTACCTGTCTGTCTCTCTGTCTCTCTACCTGTCTCTCTACTTGTCTGTCTGTCTCTCTGTCTCTCTACCTGTCTGTCTCTCTGTCTCTCTACCTGTCTCTCTGTCTGTCTCTGTGTCTCAGTTGATGGGAGAGTTGATGCAGAGGATCCAGCAGGTTTCCAACCTGTCAGACAGACTGTTGAACACCAGGAGACACCTGCTGGGACTGAACCACAACACTGGGTAACTACCTGTCTGTCTGCCTGTCTGTCTGTCTCTCTACCTGTCTGTCTACCTGACTTTACCTGTGGGTGTGTCCTCAGACTGGAGCACCTGACCCTGCTGAGAGGACTTATTGTCCTGGAGGAGTTCTGTAAGGAGCTCGCTGCCATCGTCTTCGTCAAACAGCCCTGAGACCACCTGGGACAGGGACACCTGGGACAGGTGATGTCCACCCTGAGGACAGCTGAGACAGGTCCTCCTGTATGAACTCTACTGGTCCTTCTGGACTGCAGATCTGAACCTTTAGACATGTGAGAAGCTGACTGAAGCCTCAGCGTGTCTGAGGCCACCCTGAACGCCTCATTGTCTCCGCCTTAATGAACCGTCTCGCTTCATCACGGTGATGTCATGGTGACATCACAGCAGAGTTTTAGTTCTTTATTCTAGTTTTAATATGTAACCCATCGTGAGGATCTGGATTTGATCTGATCAGTGGACGTCAGCCAGAGATCGTCTCCTCGGCAGGAAACAGGAAGCAGATTCCAGCGAGCTGATTGGATGTGACCTGTGATGAGGTGTTGACCTCTGACCTCTGATGATGTCATGAGTCTGACCTCTGATGGTGTCATGAGTCTGACCTCTGAAGATGTCATGAGTCTGACCTCTGATGATGTCATGAGTCTGACCTCTGACCTCTAATGATGTCATGAGTCTGACCTCTGATGATGTCATGAGTCTGACCTCTGATGATGTCATGAGTCTGACCTCTGACCTCTGATGATGTCATGACCATGTTTTGGGATGAACAACTGAATTCTCAGAGTTTCTATCAGGCTTAGTCCTGAAAACAGATAAAGTCATTATAGTAGGTGATTTTAATATTCATGTGGACGTTGATAATGATAGCCTCAGTACTGCGTTTATCTCTTTATTAGATTCAATTGGTTTCTCGCAGAACGTGCATAAACCCACTCACCGCTTTAACCACACCCTCGACCTTGTTATGTCATATGGCGTTGAAATTGAACATTTAATTGTTTTTCCACAGAACTCTCTTTTATCAGACCATTATTTAATCACTTTTGAATTCTTATTACTAGACTATACACCATCAGATAAAAGTGTGTACACTAGATGTCTATCCGATAGTGTTGTAGCTAAATTTAAGGAAGTGATTCCATCAGCATTAAATTCAATACCATGTCTCAATATAACAGAGGACTCGTATGCTAATTTTAGCCCTACCCAAATTGATCATCTTGTAGATAGTGCTACAGACTCACTGCGAGTCACACTTGATTCTGTTGCCCCTCTAAAAAAGAAGTTAGTAAAACAAAGGAAGTCAGCTCCATGGTATAACCCTCAAACACGCAAATTAAAGCAAGCATCGAGGAAACTGGAAAGGATATGGCGTTCCACCAAACAGGAAGAATCTCATTTAGTCTGGCAAGATAGTCTTAAAACATATAGGAAGGCTCTCTGTGATGCCAGAGCAGCCCATTACTCATCATTAATAGAGAAAAATAAGAACAACCCCAGGTTTCTATTCAGCACTGTAGCCAGGCTGACAGAAAGTCACAGCTCTATTGAGCCATGTATTCCTACAACCCTCAGTAGTAGTGACTTCATGAGTTTCTTTAATGATAAAATCATAACTATTAGAGACAAAATGAATCACCTCCTACCGTCAACTGGTACCAATTTATCCTCAAACTTAGGAACCTTAGAAACAGCTGTACAACCTGATATATATTTAGACTGCTTTTCTCCTATCGATCTCCACAAATTAACCTCACTGATCTCCTCATCTAAATCATCTACCTGTCTCCTAGACCCTATTCCAACTAGACTGCTAAAAGAAGTTTTACCTCTAGTTAGCACCTCTTTACTGGATATGATCAATGTGTCTTTACTAACAGGCTATGTACCACAGTCCTTTAAAGTAGCTGTAATTAAACCTCTTCTTAAAAAGCCCACTCTTGATCCAGAGGTCCTAGCCAACTATAGACCTATATCTAACCTTCCCTTTACCTCCAAAATACTCGAGAAAGTAGTTGCCAGTCAGCTGTGTGACTTTCTACAGAACAATCATTTATTCGAAGATTATCAGTCAGGATTTAAAGTGCACCATAGCACAGAGACAGCACTAGTGAAAATTACAAATGACCTTCTAATGGCATCGGACAAAGGACTTGTCTCTGTACTTGTCTTGCTAGATCTCAGTGCTGCTTTCGACACCATTGATCATGACATCCTATTACAAAGACTGGAACATTTAATTGGCATTAAAGGAACTGCACTAAGTTGGTTTAAGTCCTATTTATCAGATCGATCTCAGTTTGTACATGTCAATGATGAGTCCTCCATGTACGCCAAAGTTAGTCACGGAGTTCCACAGGGTTCTGTACTTGGACCAATTCTATTCACCTTATATATGCTTCCCTTAGGCAATGTTATTAGAAAACACTCCATAAACTTTCATTGTTATGCAGATGATACCCAATTATATCTATCGATCAAGCCAGACGAAACAAACCAGTTAACTAAACTTCAAGCATGCCTTAAGGACATAAAAACCTGGATGACCTGCAATTTCCTGATGTTAAACTCAGACAAAACTGAAGTTATTGTACTAGGCCCTGAGCACCTCCGAAACAAATTATCTAATGATATAGTTACTTTAGATGGCATTGCCCTGGCCTCCAGCACCACCGTAAGGAATCTGGGAGTTGTCTTCGACCAGGATATGTCCTTTAACTCTCACATAAAACAAACCTCACGGACTGCCTTCTTTCATCTACGTAACATTGCGAAGATCAGGCACATCCTGTGTCAAAATGATGCAGAAAAATTAGTCCATGCATTTGTTACCTCTAGACTCGATTACTGCAATTCCTTATTATCAGGCTGCTCCAATAAGTCTCTGAAGACTCTCCAGTTGATCCAGAATGCTGCAGCACGTGTACTGACTAGAACTAGAGATCATATTACGCCTGTATTAGCTTCTCTGCACTGGCTGCCTGTAAAATCCAGAATAGATTTTAAAATCGTCCTCCTCACCTACAAAGCGCTAAACGGTCAGGCCCCATCATATCTTAAAGAGCTCATAGTACCCTACTACCCCACTAGAGCACTGCGCTCACAGAATGCAGGGTTACTTGAGGTTCCTAGAGTCTCCAAAAGTAGAATGGGAGCCAGAGCCTTCAGCTATCAAGCTCCTCTTCTCTGGAACCAGCTCCCAGTTTCAGTCCGGGAGGCAGACACCGTCTCTACATTTAAGAGTAGGCTAAAGACTTTCCTCTTTGATAACGCTTATACTTAAGCTGCTATAGGCCTAGACTGCCGGGGGACTTCCTATGACACACTGTCATAAGGAACTTCCTATGACACACTGAGCTCCCCTCTCCTTCTGTATATACTCATGTCCCATGTCCATGTTGTTACTAACTTCATTCCTTCCCGGGAGTCCTTGTGCCTCCTTGTCTCGCAGCTAACCGTGGAGCGGGGTCACACCTGGAGTGAGGTCATACCTGGAGCAGGATCACACCGGGAGCGAGGTTATACCTGGAGCATGGGCACACTTGGAGCAGGGTTTCACCTGGATCTTGGTGGTCTCCGGTATTGTGGCTGCATCTGCTGCCGCGTCGGTGCCTGCTTGACACCAACTGCTACCATCCCTAATTAACTACGTCTGTACGAGGGACTACCAATGCTAACGAGGGATTTCCAACACCTAGTGACAATGTGGCAGCCTGGAGAATAACACTTCTCAATCACTGCCAAAGACATCAAGAGCTCCCAGCAAGCATGCTGATGCTGCAGGAACCAACGCACGGGCATCGATCGCAGGGACGTCCCACACCAATACACATGGACGTACTGAAGAGAGATGCTGGACAGTGCTGGCTTTCCGATAGTTGTATTATCACTCTTTCCATCCACCACTATTGGTTTTGTGTTATCAGCCCTACTTGTATTAGCTATTACAGCTGCTAGACTGCTATTGTGGCTGCTTCTATCTCTCTCTCTCTCTCTCTCTCTCTCTCTCTCACTCTATCTATCTATCCCCCCAGCTGGTCTCAGCAGATGGCCGCCCGCCCTGCGCCCGGTTCTGCTCCAGGTTTCTTCCCAGTAATCGGGGAGTTTTTCCTGGCCACAGTGCGCTTGGTGGATCCTGTTGGGTCTCTAAACTATGGTGTACGGTCATAGACCTGCTCTATATATAAAGCGTCTTGAGATAACTTCTGTTGTGATTTGACGCTATACAAAAATAAATTGATTTGATTTGATTTGACATACTCAGTGAAGTGTTGAATCCGGTTCAGCCTTCAGTTTATATATGAAATAAATGTTCATATAGAAAATAATAAAATGGATAAAAAACAAAAGATTCATATATTAATATATATATATTATATATATATATATTAATATGTATGTAAAGATGCACATATATGTGTATATTTACATGTATATATACACGTGTATATATCTATGCACATATATGTACATGTTGTAATGTAGAATGACTGATTGTATGTAATGATTTGTCTTTATGCAGCAGTGGAGAGTTCCTGTCTGAGTAACACAACTCCTTTCCTCACAGTCCCTGTTGTAGATTTCTATATAGTCACATTGTAATAATCTCCTGCAGAGCACTCTTCTGCAAACTCTGAGTGACTCTCTGTGACTCTGAGTGACTCTCTGTGACTCTGAGTGACTCTGTGTGACTCTGAGTGACTCTGTGTGACTCTGAGTGACTCTGTGTGACTCTGAGTGACTCTCTGTGACTCTGAGTGACTCTGAGTGACTCTCTGTGACTCTGAGTGACTCTGTGTGACTCTGAGTGACTCTCTGTGACTCTGAGTGACTCTGTGTGACTTTGTGTGACTCTGAGTGACTCTCTGTGACTCTGAGTGACTCTGTGTGACTCTGAGTGACTCTCTGTGACTCTGAGTGACTCTCTGTGACTCTGAGTGACTCTCTGTGACTCTGAGTGACTCTGAGTGACTTTGTGTGACTCTGTGTGACTCTGAGTGACTCTGAGTGACTCTCTGTGACTCTGAGTGACTCTGAGTGACTTTGTGTGACTCTCTGTGACTCTGAGTGACTTTGAGTGACTCTGTGTGACTCTGAGTGACTCTGTGTGACTCTGAGTGACTCTCTGTGACTCTGAGTGACTCTCTGTGGCTCTGAGTGACTCTGTGTGACTCTGAGTGACTCTCTGTGACTCTGTGTGACTCTGAGTGACTCTGTGACTCTGAGTGACTCTGTGTGACTTTGTGTGACTCTCTGTGACTCTGAGTGACTCTGAGTGACTCTGTGTGACTCTGAGTGACTCTCTGTGACTCTGAGTGACTCTGAGTGACTCTCTGTGACTGAGTGACTCTCTGTGACTCTGAGTGACTCTGTGTGACTTTGTGTGACTCTGAGTGACTCTCTGTGACTCTGAGTGACTCTGAGTGACTCTGTGTATAACTCTCTGTATAACCAGTGCCTCTTCTTGCAAGAATAAAATACAACAAAGACGTTTCATCTGTTTGGGATCTTGATTTCAACGTTCATTAAGACTCATCTTGGAATACTGACAGAATTTCCATTACAAAGTGTATATATATATATATATATATATATGCACATATATATGTACATATATATGTACATGTACATCATGTACACCATCATCTCGGTCCCCAAGAAGCCAAGGATCACAGGTCTTCAGGACTACAGACCTGTCGCCCTGACCTCTGATTATGAAGACCTTTGAACGCCTTGTGCTCCAACACCTAAAGACAATCACCAACCCCCTGCTGGACCTACTGCAGTTCGCCTACAGAGCCAACAGGTCTGTAGACGACGCAGTAAACATAGCCCTCCACTACATCCTCCAGCACCTGGACTCCCTTGGCTCCTATGCCAGGATCCTGTTTGTGGACTTCAGCTCTGCATTCAACACCATCAGCCCAGCTCTGCTACAGGACAAGCTTTCCCTGCTGAGCGTGCCTGACTCCACCTGCAGGTGGATCACTGACTTTCTAACTGACAGGAGTCAGCACGTAAGGCTGGGGAAGCAAGTCTCCGACACCCAGACCATCAGCACCGGTGCCCCCCAAGGCTGCGTTCTCTCCCCACTGCTCTTCTCCCTGTACACCAACGGCTGCACCTCCAGACACCAATCTGTCAAGCTCCTTAAGTTTGCAGACGACACCACCCTCATCGGCCTCATCTCCGAGGGTGATGAGTCTGCCTACAGATGGGAGGTTGACCATCTGGCATCCTGGTGCAGCCAGAACCAAATGGAGCTGAACGCCCTGAAGACAGTGGAGATGGCAGTGGACTTCAGGAGGAACTCAGCCCCGCTCCCCCCCCTCATCCTGCGCAGCTCCCCAGTTAACACGGCGGAGTCGTTCCGTTTCCTGGGCACGACCGTCGCCCAGGACCTCAAGTGGGAGCTGAACATCAGCTCCCTCATCAGTAAGGCCCAGCAGAGGATGTACTTCCTGAGGCAGTTGAAGAAATTCAACCTGCCACAGACCATGATGGTGCACTTCTACTTGGCCATCATCGAGTCCATCCTCACCTCCTCCATCACCGTCTGGTTCGCCGCTGCCAACGCCAGAGACAAGGCCAGGCTGCAGCGGGTCATCCGTGCTGCAGAGAGGGCGATTGGCTGCAACCTTCCCTCCCTCCAGGAGCTGTACACCTCCAGGACCTTAAGGAGGGCAGGGAAGATTGTGGCCGACCCCTCCCATCCTGGACACCATCTATTTCAGACTCTGCCATCTGGCAGGAGGTTAAGGTCCATCAGGTCCATCAGGTCCATCAGGTCCATCAGGACCATCAGGTCCAAAACCTCACGCCACAAAAACACTTTCTTCCCCATGGCAGTGGGGCTCTCCAACAGCCCCTCTGCCCCCCTGTGACTCTCTCCCTCACACACACACACACACATTATTGCCCCGCCGACACTGGCTCTCCCCCTCTTTCATACACTCTAAATACCACCCCGTACTCTCCCCCTACTCTCTCCCTCTCTCTCCCTCTCTCTCCCTCTCTCTCCGTCTCTCCCCCTACTCTCTCCCTCTCTCTCCCTCTCTCTCCCTCTCTCTCCGTCTCTCCCCCTACTCTCTCCCTCTCTCTCCCTCTCTCTCCCTCTCTCTCCCTCTCTCTCCCTCTCTCTCCCTCTCTCCCTCTGATACCTGATTGTTTGCACTCCGGCAATATTTGCAATATTTGCACTATCTGTTTATATCATGTTTATTTTTGTTTATAGCTTATTTTGTAAAATTGTATATTCTTAAAATTTCCATTTTTTTAATTCTATTTTATTCTAACATTTTGATCTATTCTTTTGTTATTATACTGTTTGACTCACACCAACGTAACCAAAGCAAATTCCTAGTGTAAATCTCTTACACCTGGCAATAAACACAATTCTGATTCTGATTCTGATGTATATGTGTGTATATATACATATATATACATGTGTATATACGTGTATATATACACACATATATACACACATATATACTGGAAAAAGAAAGTTCGTAAACTTGTGTTTGGTGGATTATTTCTCTGTTGTTACAATGTTAATGGTCATTGTATTTTACATCGTTGGAAAGCCTGTTTATTTACCTTCACAATGATGTCACACTTGTAAGGATCATGCATTTGTGGGATGAGCAGCACAGCTGATTATGTGGGGAGCACCCAAGAACAATTTGCCAAAATGCTCCGTCGATGGTAAACAGTGTATTCTCCTGTTGGTGTTGACTCTTGTTGTGAGTTGTTTGGTGGATGATTGAACTCTCTATCAGTAACAAGGAACAAACAAGACATATTGATTGATTTAATACACCATCAGGAGCCTCAGTAGCGGTGGAAGATCCATACGCAGCCACAACAGCCTGGCACCTCCTCCTCATGCTGGTCACCAACCTGGTCACACGTTGCTGTGGGATGGCGTTCCATTCCTCAACCAGGATTGGTTGCAGGTCAGCCAGCGTGGTTGTGTTGGTCACTCTAACACGTACAGCACGCCCAAGCTGATCCTACATGTTGAGTTGGGTTGAGGTGTGGACTCTTGGAGGCCGTTCCATTCTCTCTCCTCCCACATTGTGGAGGTAGTCTGTGATAACCCTGGCTCTGTGGGGGGGGGGCGTTGTTTCTTGGAGGATGAAGTTAGGTGCCAGATTGTGGAGATATGGGATCGCCACTGGCTGCAGAATCTCATCCCGATATCTCCCTGCATTGAGATGGCCTTCAATGATGACAAGCCTTGTTTTGCCAGTGAGGGAGATGCCCCCCCCCCCCACACCATGACACTGCCCCCACCAAAAGCTGTTACTCCATCGGTGCAACAATCAGCAGAGCGTTCTCCACGTCGTCTCCATACTTTGACCCGCCATCCAACTTTGGCAGACAGAACCTGGACTCATCACTGAACATGACATTCCCCCACATGTTCAGGTTCCATTGTCTGTGTTGGAGACACCAGCGCCAACGGGCCTGACGGGCGCTCCCCACATCATCAGCTGTGCTGCTCATCCCACAAATGCATGATCCTTACAAGTGTGACATCATTGTGAAGGTCAATAAACAGGCTTTCCAACGATGTAAAATACAATGACCATTAGCATTGTAACAACAGAGAAATAATCCACCAAACACAAGTTTAACTACTTTGTTTTTCCAGTATATATGTATATATATATACATATATACATCTGTATATATGTATATATATATATATGTATATATATTTCAGTGTGGGGGGATGTCATCAATTTTATGTTTTTAAAGTTTAAGTCATAAATAAAATGTTATATAAATATTAATTTGGGCAAACTGAGGTTCAGTTGAAGACATGAGAACCATCCAGACTCAATTAATCTAACGGAGTTTGTCTGATTACTATTATTATTATTATTATGATTGTTACTATTATTATTACTATTATTATTATTGTTATTATTACTATTTTTATTACTATTATTATTACTAATATTATTACTATTATTATTATTATTATTATGATTGTTACTATTATTATTACTATTATTATTATTATTATTGTTATTATTACTAATATTATCACTATTATTATTATTATTATTGTTATTATTATTATTATTATTGTTATTATTATTATTATTATTGTTATTATTATTATTATTATTATTGTTATTATTATTATTATTGTTGTTATTATTATTATTATTGTTATTATTATTATTATTATTATTATTATTATTATTATTATTGTTACTATTATTATTAGAGAGACAGATGTTCCCCACGCTGCATGTATACAGTAAACATCACAATATGGTAATAAAACTTAGATAATAATAACATTACCACTCTGTCACTCTGTGACGTCATCAAGTCATTTGATAATGTTTATTTATCGATCTTAGTTTTAATCTTTAACGTCAACATCAGTGATGGCGGTGGCCGGGGCTTTTATTGTGAAGGTCCGAACCGGATGTG
>JAUPFX010000006.1:817248-824748 GCA_036937225.1 Sebastes paucispinis | reverse complement strand
GAACCCTGAACCCTGAACCATAAACCATAAACCCTGAACCCTAAACCCTGAACCATAAACCATAAACCCTGAACCCTAAACCCTAAACCCTGAACCCTGAACACTAAACCCTGAACCATAAACATAAACCCTGAACCCTAAACCCTGAACCCTGAAACCTGAACCCTGAACCCTGAAACCCTGAACCCTGAAACCTGAACCCTGAAACCTGAACCCTGAACCCTGAAACCTGAACCCTGAACCCTGAACCCTGAACCCTGAAACCTGAACCCTGAACCCTGAAACCTGAACCCTGAACCCTGAACCCTAAACCCTGAACCATAAACCCTGAACCCTGAACCCTAAACCCTGAACCATAAACCCTGAACCCTGAACCCTGAACCATAAACCCTGAACCCTGAACCCTGAACCATAAACCCTGAACCATAAACCCTGAACCCTGAACCATAAACCCGGAACCCTGAACCCTGAACCCTGAACCCTAAACCCTGAACCCTGAACCCTGAACCCTGAACCCTGAACCATAAACCCTGAACCCTAAACCCTGAACCCTGAACCATAAACCCAGAACCCAGAACCCTGAACCCTGAACCCTAAACCCTGAACCCTGAACCCTGAACCATAAACCATAAACCCTGAACCCTAAACCCTGAACCCTGAACCCTGAACCATAAACCATAAACCCTGAACCCTAAACCCTGAACCATAAACCATAAACCCTGAACCCTAAACCCTAAACCCTGAACCCTGAACACTAAACCCTGAACCATAAACATAAACCCTGAACCCTAAACCCTGAACCCTGAAACCTGAACCCTGAACCCTGAAACCCTGAACCCTGAAACCTGAACCCTGAAACCTGAACCCTGAACCCTGAAACCTGAACCCTGAACCCTGAACCCTGAACCCTGAAACCTGAACCCTGAACGATAAACCCTGAACCATAAACCCTGAACCCTGAACCATAAACCCGGAACCCTGAACCCTGAACCCTGAACCCTAAACCCTGAACCCTGAACCCTGAACCCTGAACCATAAACCCTGAACCCTAAACCCTGAACCCTGAACCATAAACCCAGAACCCAGAACCCTGAACCCTGAACCCTAAACCCTGAACCCTGAACCCTGAACCATAAACCCTAAACCCTGAACCCTGAACCCTGAACCATAAACCCTGAACCATAAACCCTAAACCCTAAACCCTGAACCCTGAACCCTAAACCCTGAACCCTGAACCCTAAACCCTGAACCCTAAACCCTAAACCCTGAACCCTGAACCCTGAAACCCTGAACCCTGAAACCTGAACCCTGAACCCTGAAACCCTGAACCCTGAAACCTGAACCCTGAAACCTGAACCCTGAATCCTGAAACCTGAACCCTGAACCCTGAACCCTAAACCATAAACCCTGAACCCTAAACCCTGAACCCTGAACCCTGAACCATAAACCCTGAACCCTAAACCCTGAACCCTGAACACTAAACCCTGAACCATAAACCCTGAACCCTGAACCCTGAACCCTAAACCCTAAACCCTGAACCCTGAACCCTGAACCGTAAACCCTGAACCCTGAACCCTGAACCATAAACCATAAACCCTGAACCCTAAACCCTGAACCCTGAACCCTGAACCCTGAACCCTAAACCATAAACCCTGAACCCTAAACCCTGAACCATAAACCATAAACCCTGAACCCTAAACCCTAAACCCTGAACCCTGAACACTAAACCCTGAACCATAAACATAAACCCTGAACCCTAAACCCTGAACCCTGAACCCTGAACCCTGAACCCTGAACCCTAAACCCTGAACCGTAAACCCTGAACCCTGAACCCTGAACCATAAACCATAAACCCTGAACCCTAAACCCTGAACCCTGAACCTTGAACCCTGAACCCTGAACCGTAAACCCTGAACCCTGAACCCTGAACCATAAACCATAAACCCTGAACCCTAAACCCTGAACCCTGAACCCTGAACCCTGAACCATAAACCATAAACCCTGAACCCTAAACCCTGAACCATAAACCATAAACCCTGAACCCTAAACCCTAAACCCTGAACCCTGAACACTAAACCCTGAACCATAAACATAAACCCTGAACCCTAAACCCTGAACCCTGAAACCTGAACCCTGAACCCTGAAACCCTGAACCCTGAACCCTGAAACCTGAACCCTGAACCCTGAAACCTGAACCCTGAACCCTGAACCCTAAACCATAAACCCTGAACCCTGAACCCTAAACCCTAAACACTGAACCCTGAACCATAAACCCTAAACCCTAAACCCTGAACCCTGAACCATAAACCCTGAACCCTGAACCCTGAAACCTGAACCCTGAACCCTGAACCCTGAACCCTAAACCCTGAACCATAAACCCTGAACCCTAAACCCTGAACCCTGAACCCTGAACCATAAACCCTGAACCCTGAACCCTGAACCATAAACCCTGAACCCTAAACCCTGAACCCTGAACACTAAACCCTGAACCATAAACCCTGAACCCTGAACCCTGAACCATAAACATTAACCCTGAACCCTAAACCCTGAACCCTGAACCCTGAACCCTGAACCCTAAACCCTAAACCCTGAACCCTGAACCCTGAACCGTAAACCCTGAACCCTGAACCCTGAACCATAAACCATAAACCCTGAACCCTAAACCCTGAACCCTGAACCCTGAACCCTGAACCATAAACCATAAACCCTGAACCCTAAACCCTGAACCATAAACCATAAACCCTGAACCCTAAACCCTAAACCCTGAACCCTGAACACTAAACCCTGAACCATAAACATAAACCCTGAACCCTAAACCCTGAACCCTGAACCCTGAACCCTGAACCCTGAACCCTAAACCCTAAACCCTGAACCGTAAACCCTGAACCCTGAACCCTGAACCATAAACCATAAACCCTGAACCCTAAACCCTGAACCCTGAACCTTGAACCCTGAACCCTGAACCGTAAACCCTGAACCCTGAACCCTGAACCATAAACCATAAACCCTGAACCCTAAACCCTGAACCCTGAACCCTGAACCATAAACCATAAACCCTGAACCCTAAACCCTGAACCATAAACCATAAACCCTGAACCCTAAACCCTAAACCCTGAACCCTGAACACTAAACCCTGAACCATAAACATAAACCCTGAACCCTAAACCCTGAACCCTGAACCCTGAACCCTGAACCCTAAACCCTAAACCCTGAACCCTGAACCGTAAACCCTGAACCCTGAACCCTGAACCCTGAAATGTAAACCCTGAACCCTGAACCCTGAACCATAAACCATAAACCCTGAACCCTAAACCCTGAACCCTGAACCTTGAACCCTGAACCCTGAACCTTGAACCCTGAACCCTGAACCATAAACCATAAACCCTGAACCCTAAACCCTAAACCCTAAACCCTGAACCCTGAACCCTAAACCCTGAACCCTGAACCCTAAACCCTGAACCCTAAACCCTAAACCCTGAACCCTGAACCCTGAAACCCTGAACCCTGAAACCTGAACCCTGAACCCTGAAACCCTGAACCCTGAAACCTGAACCCTGAAACCTGAACCCTGAATCCTGAAACCTGAACCCTGAACCCTGAACCCTAAACCATAAACCCTGAACCCTGAACCCTAAACCCTAAACACTGAACCCTGAACCATAAACCCTAAACCCTAAACCCTGAACCCTGAACCATAAACCCTGAACCCTGAACCCTGAAACCTGAACCCTGAACCCTGAACCCTGAACCCTAAACCCTGAACCATAAACCCTGAACCCTAAACCCTGAACCCTGAACCCTGAACCATAAACCCTGAACCCTGAACCCTGAACCATAAACCCTGAACCCTAAACCCTGAACCCTGAACACTAAACCCTGAACCATAAACCCTGAACCCTGAACCCTGAACCCTGAACCATAAACATAAACCCTGAACCCTAAACCCTGAACCCTGAACCCTGAACCCTGAACCCTAAACCCTAAACCCTGAACCCTGAACCCTGAACCGTAAACCCTGAACCCTGAACCCTGAACCATAAACCATAAACCCTGAACCCTAAACCCTGAACCCTGAACCCTGAACCCTGAACCCTAAACCATAAACCCTGAACCCTAAACCCTGAACCATAAACCATAAACCCTGAACCCTAAACCCTAAACCATGAACCCTGAACACTAAACCCTGAACCATAAACATAAACCCTGAACCCTAAACCCTGAACCCTGAACCCTGAACCCTGAACCCTGAACCCTGAACCCTAAACCCTAAACCCTGAACCGTAAACCCTGAACCCTGAACCCTGAACCATAAACCATAAACCCTGAACCCTAAACCCTGAACCCTGAACCTTGAACCCTGAACCCTGAACCGTAAACCCTGAACCCTGAACCCTGAACCATAAACCATAAACCCTGAACCCTAAACCCTGAACCCTGAACCCTGAACCCTGAACCATAAACCATAAACCCTGAACCCTAAACCCTGAACCATAAACCATAAACCCTGAACCCTAAACCCTAAACCCTGAACCCTGAACACTAAACCCTGAACCATAAACATAAACCCTGAACCCTAAACCCTGAACCCTGAAACCTGAACCCTGAACCCTGAAACCCTGAACCCTGAACCCTGAAACCTGAACCCTGAACCCTGAAACCTGAACCCTGAACCCTGAACCCTAAACCATAAACCCTGAACCCTGAACCCTAAACCCTAAACACTGAACCCTGAACCATAAACCCTAAACCCTAAACCCTGAACCCTGAACCATAAACCCTGAACCCTGAACCCTGAAACCTGAACCCTGAACCCTGAACCCTGAACCCTAAACCCTGAACCATAAACCCTGAACCCTAAACCCTGAACCCTGAACCCTGAACCATAAACCCTGAACCCTGAACCCTGAACCATAAACCCTGAACCCTAAACCCTGAACCCTGAACACTAAACCCTGAACCATAAACCCTGAACCCTGAACCCTGAACCATAAACATAAACCCTGAACCCTAAACCCTGAACCCTGAACCCTGAACCCTGAACCCTGAACCCTAAACCCTAAACCCTGAACCCTGAACCCTGAACCGTAAACCCTGAACCCTGAACCCTGAACCATAAACCATAAACCCTGAACCCTAAACCCTGAACCCTGAACCCTGAACCCTGAACCATAAACCATAAACCCTGAACCCTAAACCCTGAACCATAAACCATAAACCCTGAACCCTAAACCCTAAACCCTGAACCCTGAACACTAAACCCTGAACCATAAACATAAACCCTGAACCCTAAACCCTGAACCCTGAACCCTGAACCCTGAACCCTGAACCCTAAACCCTGAACCGTAAACCCTGAACCCTGAACCCTGAACCATAAACCATAAACCCTGAACCCTAAACCCTGAACCCTGAACCTTGAACCCTGAACCCTGAACCGTAAACCCTGAACCCTGAACCCTGAACCATAAACCATAAACCCTGAACCCTAAACCCTGAACCCTGAACCCTGAACCATAAACCATAAACCCTGAACCCTAAACCCTGAACCATAAACCATAAACCCTGAACCCTAAACCCTAAACCCTGAACCCTGAACCCTGAACCCTGAACCCTAAACCCTAAACCCTGAACCGTAAACCCTGAACCCTGAACCCTGAACCATAAACCATAAACCCTGAACCCTAAACCCTGAACCCTGAACCTTGAACCCTGAACCCTGAACCGTAAACCCTGAACCCTGAACCCTGAACCATAAACCATAAACCCTGAACCCTAAACCCTGAACCCTGAACCCTGAACCCTGAACCATAAACCATAAACCCTGAACCCTAAACCCTGAACCATAAACCATAAACCCTGAACCCTAAACCCTAAACCCTGAACCCTGAACACTAAACCCTGAACCATAAACATAAACCCTGAACCCTAAACCCTGAACCCTGAACCCTGAACCCTGAACCCTGAACCCTAAACCCTAAACCCTGAACCCTGAACCGTAAACCCTGAACCCTGAACCCTGAACCCTGAAATGTAAACCCTGAACCCTGAACCCTGAACCATAAACCATAAACCCTGAACCCTAAACCCTGAACCCTGAACCTTGAACCCTGAACCCTGAACCTTGAACCCTGAACCCTGAACCATAAACCATAAACCCTGAACCCTAAACCCTAAACCCTGAACCCTGAACCCTAAACCCTGAACCCTGAACCCTAAACCCTGAACCCTAAACCCTAAACCCTGAACCCTGAACCCTGAAACCCTGAACCCTGAAACCTGAACCCTGAACCCTGAAACCCTGAACCCTGAAACCTGAACCCTGAAACCTGAACCCTGAATCCTGAAACCTGAACCCTGAACCCTGAACCCTAAACCATAAACCCTGAACCCTGAACCCTAAACCCTAAACACTGAACCCTGAACCATAAACCCTAAACCCTAAACCCTGAACCCTGAACCATAAACCCTGAACCCTGAACCCTGAAACCTGAACCCTGAACCCTGAACCCTGAACCCTAAACCCTGAACCATAAACCCTGAACCCTAAACCCTGAACCCTGAACCCTGAACCATAAACCCTGAACCCTGAACCCTGAACCATAAACCCTGAACCCTAAACCCTGAACCCTGAACACTAAACCCTGAACCATAAACCCTGAACCCTGAACCCTGAACCCTGAACCATAAACATAAACCCTGAACCCTAAACCCTGAACCCTGAACCCTGAACCCTGAACCCTAAACCCTAAACCCTGAACCCTGAACCCTGAACCGTAAACCCTGAACCCTGAACCCTGAACCATAAACCATAAACCCTGAACCCTAAACCCTGAACCCTGAACCCTGAACCCTGAACCCTAAACCATAAACCCTGAACCCTAAACCCTGAACCATAAACCATAAACCCTGAACCCTAAACCCTAAACCATGAACCCTGAACACTAAACCCTGAACCATAAACATAAACCCTGAACCCTAAACCCTGAACCCTGAACCCTGAACCCTGAACCCTGAACCCTGAACCCTGAACCCTAAACCCTGAACCGTAAACCCTGAACCCTGAACCCTGAACCATAAACCATAAACCCTGAACCCTAAACCCTGAACCCTGAACCTTGAACCCTGAACCCTGAACCGTAAACCCTGAACCCTGAACCCTGAACCATAAACCATAAACCCTGAACCCTAAACCCTGAACCCTGAACCCTGAACCCTGAACCATAAACCATAAACCCTGAACCCTAAACCCTGAACCATAAACCATAAACCCTGAACCCTAAACCCTAAACCCTGAACCCTGAACACTAAACCCTGAACCATAAACATAAACCCTGAACCCTAAACCCTGAACCCTGAAACCTGAACCCTGAACCCTGAAACCCTGAACCCTGAACCCTGAAACCTGAACCCTGAACCCTGAAACCTGAACCCTGAACCCTGAACCCTAAACCATAAACCCTGAACCCTGAACCCTAAACCCTAAACACTGAACCCTGAACCATA
>JAUPFX010000006.1:794748-814748 GCA_036937225.1 Sebastes paucispinis | reverse complement strand
ACATACCGCGTTGTAAACAGCCACCTTGGTACTGATCTTTAGGTTTTTGTTTTGGAATACCCTTCTACGGAGTCGCCCAAAGGCTGATGAGGCTTTGTTGATGCGACTGTTTATTTCAGTGTCAAGGGAGCAGTCTGAGGAGATTGTGGAGCCAAGGTAGGTGAACTGGTGAACTACTGTGAGTGGAACACCACCTATTTGAAAGTTAGGGAGTGAAGGAGGTTGGGTAGTGAGTTGTGCCATGACTTCGGTTTTTTGAATATTGACCTGGAGACCAAAGGACTGGTATAGGCTGGAGATTGTGTTAAGGGCATGCTGCATGGACTCTGGGCTATGTGCAAAGACAGCGCAGTCATCTGCGTATTGGAGCTCATGGATTTGGCATGTCTTTGTCTTTGTGTAGGCCTGGAGCCGTCGGATATTGAATAGACTTCCATCAAGGCGGTGCTCCAGGTGAACTCCATCTCTGTGTCCCAGGGTATGGTGGAAGAGGTGGGTAGTGGCTGAGAGGAGGAGATTGAACAGGACCGGTGCCAAGACACAGCCCTGTTTCACCCCAGTGTTGACCTTGAAGGGCTCTGACTGGAGTCCTCCTGTGAGAACTCTGGCTTGCATCCCATCATGCAGTTGCTGCAGGATGGAAAGAAACTTGGGTGGTACCCCAAGTTTTGAGAACTGTTTCCAGAGCAACTCACGGTTTATGGTGTCAAAGGCTTTGCTGAGGTCGATGAAGGCTATGTACAGGTCCTTGCGTTGTTCTCTGCTCTTCTCCAGCAGCTGCCGTAAAACAAAGATCATGTCAGTAGTGGATCTGGTCTTCCGAAAACCACATTGCATTTCTGGGAGAGCACTTTCCGAAATGTACTCCACCAGCCTATTGAGCATGATCTTTGCCAGCACTTTCCCTGCGGTGGAGAGGAGAGAGATTCCGCGGCTGTTCCCACAGATGGCTCTGTCGCCCTTCTGTTTGTAGATGACCACAATGTTAGCGTCCTTCCAATCCTGAGGGACTATCTCAGACTTCCAGATGTTTATGATCAGGAGATGTAGGCGGTGTGTGAGGAGGAACCCCCCATATTTGAGGATCTCTGCTGGGATGCCATCAGGTCCTGCACTTTTGTTGTTCTTTAGGCTTTACACACACACACGCACACACACGAACACACACACACACGCACGCACGCACGCACGCACGCACGCACGCACACACACACACACACACACACACACACACACACACTACTGTATACAGACAGGTGTCATTGATGTGACTTCCTGTGTAGCGTGGAGGTCGGGGGTCAGATACCGACCCCGGTACCCCAGATACCGGGGTCGGTGTTACGAGCCATCCGGTCCTTGTATAACCAAAGTGAGAGCTGCGT
Source organism: Sebastes paucispinis (assembly GCA_036937225.1). Classification (NCBI taxonomy): domain Eukaryota; kingdom Metazoa; phylum Chordata; class Actinopteri; order Perciformes; family Sebastidae; genus Sebastes; species Sebastes paucispinis. The sequence continues at coordinate 813,366 of JAUPFX010000006.1, read as the reverse complement.
CCGTATACTCGGCACAAAGTCAAGGAGCTGTCACTGATGAGAGTCAGAACCTCCCAGTCTGAGGTCCTGGTTCTCTGCTGGGAACCGGTGGACTGCTCCCTCCTGGTTGGGAGTGAGTCTTTGCCCCAAGAGAGGGAGTTCAAGTATCTCTGGGTCTTGTTCACCAGTGAGGAGATGGACAGGCGGTCCAGTGCGGCATCAGCATCGACCCAGAACACGCTGGAGAGATTCTAGATCTGGTCTGGTCTGGGAACGCCTCGGGGTCCCCCAGGAAGAGCTGCTGAGCCTGCAGCCCCCCCAAGACCCGGGCCCGGGCGGTTCTAATTGTTGTTGTTGTTGTCCTGCAGGAGAAGGAGAAGAAGTACATGCTGCCGGTGGACAACCTGAAACTGAAAGACATCGAGAAGAGCTTCATGTCCAGTAAACACATCTTTGCCCTGTTCAACACTGAACACAGGTAGGTAGCTGGAGAAAGGTTAAAGGTCAAACCATGACCTCTTTGACCGGTCATGGTTTGAGGATCAGGATTATAGGGTTCACTGTGGAGAGGGGCTCAGACTAATACTGGAGTTCCTCAGGGTTCTGGACTCAGTCCTCTTCTACCAGATCAGTCTGACGTGCAGTCTGAGGTCATGACGTCTGATCGGTCACCTGATCAATGATCTGACTCCTGATTGGACGGATTATTGGCAACATTTTGGTCGTTTTCTGCAGTTTGAGGTTCTCTGAGATCAGATTTACAACAAGATCTGCTAGAGACTGCAGTCAGCTGGTTTTAATACTACTGTAGTAGTATTTTAATATTACTCTAGTAGTATTTTAATACTACTGTAGTAGTATTTTAATATTACTCTAGTAGTATTTTAATATTACTGTAGTAGTATTTTAATATTACTCTAGTAGTATTTTAATATTACTGTAGTAGTATTTTAATATTACTCTAGTAGTATTTTAATACTACTGTAGTAGTATTTTAATATTACTCTAGTAGTATTTTAATATTACTCTAATAGTATTTTAATATTACTGTAGTAGTATTTTAATACTACTGTAGTAGTATTTTAATATTACTCTAGTAGTATTTTAATATTACTGTAGTAGTATTTTAATATTACTCTAGTAGTATTTTAATACTACTGTAGTAGTATTTTAATATTACTCTAGTAGTATTTTAATATTACTCTAATAGTATTTTAATATTACTGTAGTAGTATTTTAATACTACTGTAGTAGTATTTTAATATTACTACAGTAGTATTGTAATATTAGTCTTTATTTCTTCTTACTTTCTGTTCATAACAGGGAAACACGTTGTAAGTCGTTGGCGACCTGGTCGTCTTCTTTGAATAAACTTTATTTATATTTACAAACCAGAGTTCAGTGTTTACGTTCTGTGTGAGCTCGTTGTGTCATCTGCTGTATGCAGACGATACTGTTGTGTATGTATGTGTGTATATATATATAGGTATATACAGTATATAGCTTCAACATGTAATAACATGTGAATGTTTCAGGAACGTGTATAAAGACTCCCGTCAGCTGGAGTTGGCCAGTGAGTCTCAGGAGGAGGTCGACAGCTGGAAGGCTTCTTTCCTACGAGCTGGAGTGTACCCTGAACGCACCGTGGTACGACTCATTACTGCTGCTACATTACTCCATCATTACTGCTACATTATTCCATCATTACTCCATCATTACTGCAGTATTACTCCATCATTACTGCAGTATTACTACATCATTACTCCATCATTACTGCTACTACATCATTACTGCAGTATTACTCCATCATTACTGCAGTATTATTACATCATTACTGCAGTATTACTACATCATTACTGCTGCTACATTACTCCATCATTACTGCAGTATTACTCATCATTACTGCAGTATTACTCCATCATTACTGCTGCTACATTACTCCATCATTACTGCAGTATTACTCCATCATTACTGCAGTATTACTACATCATTACTGCAGTATTACTCCATTATTACTGCAGTATTGCTCCATCATAACTGCAGTATTACTACATCATTACTGCAGTATTACTCCATCATTACTGCAGTATTACTACATCATTACTCCATCATTACTGCAGTATTACTCCATCATTACTGCAGTATTACTCCATTATTACTGCAGTATTACTCCATCATTACTCCATCATTACTGCAGTATTACTCCATTATTACTGCAGTATTACTCCATCATTACTGCAGTATTACTCCATCATTACTGCAGTATTACTGCAGTACTACTCCATTATTACTGCAGTATTACCCCATCATTACTGCAGTATTACTCCATCATTACTGCAGTATTACTCCATTATTACTCCATCATTACTGCAGTATTACTCTATTATTACTGCAGTATTACTACATTATTACTGCAGTATTACTCCATTATTACTGCAGTATTACTCCATCATTACTGCAGTATTACTCCATTATTACTGCAGTATTACTCCATTATTACTGCAGTATTACTCCATCATTACTGCAGTACTACTCCATTATTACTGCAGTATTACTCCATCATTACTGCAGTATTACTCCATCATTACGCCATCATTACTGCAGTACTACTCCATTATTACTGCAGTATTACTCCATCATTACTGCAGTATTACTCCATCATTACTGCAGTACTACTCCATTATTACTGCAGTATTACTCCATCATTACTGCAGTATTACTCCATCATTACTGCAGTATTACTCCATCATTACTGCAGTATTACTCCATTATTACTGCAGTATTACTCCATTATTACTGCAGTATTACTCCATCATTACTGCAGTACTACTCCATTATTACTGCAGTATTACTCCATCATTACTGCAGTATTACTCCATCATTACTGCAGTACTACTCCATCATTACTGCAGTATTACTCCATTATTACTGCAGTATTACTCCATCATTACTGCAGTATTATTCCATCATTACTGCAGTATTACTCTATCATTACTCCATCATTACTGCAGTATTACTCCATCATTACTCCATCATTACTGCAGTATTACTCCATCATTACTGCAGTATTACTCTATCATTACTCCATCATTACTGCAGTATTACTCCATCATTACTCCATCATTACTGCAGTACTACTCCATCATTACTGCAGTATTACTCCATCATTACTGCAGTATTACTCCATCATTACTGCAGTATTATTCCATCATTACTGCAGTATTACTCCATCATTACTCCATCATTACTGCAGTATTACTACATCATTACTGCAGTATTACTCCATCATTACTGCAGTATTACTACATCATTACTGCAGTATTACTCCATCATTACTGCAGTATTACTACATCATTACTACAGTATTATTCCATCATTACTGCAGTATTACTCCATCATTACTCCATCATTACTGCAGTATTACTACATCATTACTGCAGTATTACTCCATCATTACTGCAGTATTATTCCATCATTACTGCAGTATTACTCCATCATTACTCCATCATTACTGCAGTATTACTACATCATTACTGCAGTATTACTCCATCATTACTGCAGTACTACTCCATCATTTAATAATATTATATTCATATTTAATAATAATAATTGTATCTCTTCCTCCTGCAGGACAAAGACAAGGTGAGTTCCTGTCTCCTGATATACTCACAGGTGTTCCTATTATTCTGTCCACCCCAACGAGATCACAGAGGGTGGACAAAATAAAAGAAACACCACAAACTACATCCTGAAAATGATGCATGTTAGTGCACGTGGAGGTGGAGGAGGTGGTGTGTAGTGTGTAGTGTGTAGTGTGTAGTTGATGGTGGTGGTCTCTTCAGGTGGAGGTGGAGGAGGTGTGTGTATTGTGTAGTGTGTAGTGTGTAGTTGATGGTGGTGGTCTCTCCAGGTGGAGGTGGAGGAGGCGAGGGGGGATGGGCAGATCCACAGTCTGGACCCTCAGCTGGAGCGACAGGTGGAGATCGTCAGGAACCTGGTGGACTCGTACCTGTCCATCATCCACCGCACCGTCAGAGACCTGATCCCCAAGACCATCATGCACCTGATGGTCAACAACGTAGGACACACACACACACACACACACACACACACACACACACACACACACACACACACACACACACACACAGTGGTGATGTCAGCAGTCATGTGACCTCCTCTCTGCTCCTCAGACGAAGGAGTTCATCCACTCAGACCTGCTGGCTCATCTTTACTCCTGTGGAGACCAGAACACCCTGATGGAGGAGTCCCAGGAGCAGGTGAGAGACAGACAGGGGGACAGACAGGTGGACCGAGAGACAGACAAACTGGTTAACATTAGCATAAAGGAAGTGCAATGCTAACTTGTCAATGTGACGGAATGACAGTTCTTCTTTTAGAATCTCCTCGTCTAGGAAGCAGATCTGACATGAAGTCATATGTTGAATCCAACCTGTCTGTCTCTCCCTCTACCTGTCTCTCTCTCTCTGCTGTCTCTCTCTCTATACCTGTCTCTCTCTCTGCCTGTCTCTCTCTCTACCTGTCTCTCTCTCTACCTGTCTGTCTCTCTCTGCTGTCTCTCTCTCTCTCTACCTGTCTCTCTCTCTCTGCTGTCTCTCTCTGCCTGTCTCTCTCTCTGCCTGTCTCTCTCTCTCTACCTGTCTGTCTCTCTCTGCTGTCTCTCTCTACCTGTCTCTCTCTGCTGTCTCTCTCTCTGCCTGTCTCTCTCCCTACCTGTCTGTCTCTCTCTGCTGTCTCTCTCTCTATACCTGTCTCTCTTTGCCTGTCTCTCTCTATACCTGTCTCTCTCTCTGCCTGTCTCTCTCTCTGCCTGTCTCTCTCTCTCCCTCTCTGTCTCTCTCTGCTGTCTCTCTCTACCTGTCTCTCTCTCTCTGCCTGTCTCTCTCTCTCTCCCTCTCTGTCTCTCTCTGCTGTCTCTCTCTACCTGTCTGTCTCTCTCTGCTGTCTCTCTCTCTATACCTGTCTCTCTCTCTGCCTGTCTCTCTCTCTGCCTGTCTCTCTCTCTCCCTCTCTGTCTCTCTCTGCTGTCTCTCTCTACCTGTCTCTCTCTCTCTGCCTGTCTCTCTCTCTCTCCCTCTCTGTCTCTCTCTGCTGTCTCTCTCTACCTGTCTCTCTCTCTCTGCTGTCTCTCTCTCTATACCTGTCTCTCTCTCTGCCTGTCTCTCTCCCTACCTGTCTGTCTCTCTCTGCTGTCTCTCTCTCTATACCTGTCTCTCTCTCTGCCTGTCTCTCTCTCTCTCCCTCTCTGTCTCTCTCTGCTGTCTCTCTCTACCTGTCTCTCTCTCTCTGCCTGTCTCTCTCTCTCTCCCTCTCTGTCTCTCTCTGCTGTCTCTCTCTACCTGTCTCTCTCTCTCTGCTGTCTCTCTCTCTATACCTGTCTCTCTCTCTGCCTGTCTCTCTCCCTACCTGTCTGTCTCTCTCTGCTGTCTCTCTCTCTATACCTGTCTCTCTCTCTGCCTGTCTCTCTCTCTGCCTGTCTCTCTCCCGACCTGTCTGTCTCTCCCAGGCTCAGCACCGTGATGAGATGTTGAGGATGTACCACGCTCTGCGCGAAGGCCTGAACATCATCGGTGACATCAGCACCTCCACCATCACCACGACGATGCCGCCGCCTGTCGACGACTCCTGGCTGCAGGTGACGGGGATGCCGTCGGGACGCAGGTAACCTAGCAACGGGTCAGCTGTTACCCAGACGCAGTACGTATGATCCGCATCCCTGAGTTTCTCTGCCGGTCTCTGCAGGTCTCCCATGTCCAGTCCGACCCCCCAGCGTCGGGCTCCTCCTGGACCTCCCCGTCCCGGCGGGCGCGCGGCCCCCGGCGCTCCATCACGTCCTGCGGTGTCCCCGGACCCTGGACCCCCCTCCATCCCCTCCAGACCCAACAGAGCACCCCCACCTGGAGTCCCCAGGTACCTGCACACACACACACATACACAGTCTGAGGTCAAAGGTCAGACTGACAGCTGACCAGCAGCTGACTTTGGTTCTGTGTGATGTGTTCAAGGACTTTAATATTGTTGACGTTTCTGACAGAGCTAACGTTAGCATGCTAATACATTAATATTGTTGACACATGTGACCTGACTGATCAAAATGCTTTTATTGTTTACATAGCTGGTTGCTTTTGATTGGTCAGCGCTACAGATGTTTCCTAGCAACAGATTTACCCATTAACTGTTTTACTGGGCAAGACTTGAAACTGTAATTCCCCACACTGCAATGGGTCCTGAATGCAGCATGAATGTGGTCCCAGATGTTTCCAGGTGTTCAGATCTTTACCTTGTCCAGTTTGGTTCGCTAGCTTCGGCTCTCATTGACGTCCAATCAAAACGTTAGAACCATTAACGACTTCACTTCCTGTTTAAAAGTTTCAAAATAAAGTTTATCTCCTGATTGTGGAGCATCTTTAACGTAACGTAAACCGGTACCGTGACTCTTTAACGTAACGTAAACCGGTACCGTGACTCTTTAACGTAACGTAAACCGGTACCGTGACTCTTTAACGTAACGTAAACTAGTACCGTGACTCTTTAACGTAACGTAAACCGGTACCGTGACTCTTTAACGTAACGTAAACCGGTACCGTGACTCTTTAACGTAACGTAAACTAGTACCGTGACTCTTTAACGTAACGTAAACCGGTACCGTGACTCTTTAACGTAACGTAAACCGGTACCGTGACTCTTTAACGTAACGTAAACTAGTACCGTGACTCTTTAACGTAACGTAAACCGGTACCGTGACTCTTTAACGTAACGTAAACTAGTACCGTGACTCTTTAACGTAACGTAAACTAGTACCGTGACTCTTTAACGTAACGTAAACCGGTACCGTGACTCTTTAACGTAACGTAAACTAGTACCGTGACTCTTTAACGTAACGTAAACTAGTACCGTGACTCTTTAACGTAACGTAAACCGGTACCGTGACTCTTTAACGTAACGTAAACCGGTACCGTGACTCTCGTTACCGAACTGGACACGGAGATGATCGGAGGGTTTTATTAAACACACCACACCTCATCTTCTGGTGAGAGTTTCTTCTTTGTTGGTGCTGTAGAACGAAAGCAGCGATCCACAAACGACCTGCACAGACATGCCTCTCCTCCTCCTCTGCTCATTCTGCTTCTCTCCATCCTCACACTTCATCAGTCCTCCATCTCTCCTCCATCACTCCTTCATCTCTCCTCCATCACTCCTCCATCAGTCCTCCATCACTCCTCCATCACTCCTTCATCTCTCCTCCATCACTCCTCCATCAGTCCTCCATCACTCCTTCATCTCTCCTCCATCACTCCTCCATCAGTCCTCCATCACTCCTTCATCTCTCCTCCATCACTCCTCCATCAGTCCTCCATCAATCCTTCATCTCTCCTCCATCACTCCTCCATCAGTCCTCCATCACTCCTTCATCTCTCCTCCATCACTCCTCCATCTCTCCTCCATCACTCCTTCATCTCTCCTCCATCACTCCTCCATCAGTCCTCCATCACTCCTCCATCACTCCTTCATCTCTCCTCCATCACTCCTCCATCAGTCCTCCATCACTCCTTCATCTCTCCTCCATCACTCCTCCATCAGTCCTCCATCACTCCTTCATCTCTCCTCCATCACTCCTCCATCAGTCCTCCATCAATCCTTCATCTCTCCTCCATCACTCCTCCATCAGTCCTCCATCACTCCTTCATCTCTCCTCCATCACTCCTCCATCAGTCCTCCATCACTCCTTCATCTCTCCTCCATCACTCCTCCATCAGTCCTCCATCACTCCTTCATCTCTCCTCCATCACTCCTCCATCAGTCCTTCATCTCTCATCACTCCTCCATCTCTCCTCATCACCCCTTCATCTCTCCTCCATCACTCCTCCATCACTCCTTCATCTCTCCTCCATCACTCCTCCATCACTCCTCCATCACTCCTCCATCACTCCTTCATCTCTCCTCCATCACTCCTCCATCAGTCCTCCATCACTCCTTCATCTCTCCTCCATCACTCCTCCATCAGTCCTCCATCACTCCTTCATCTCTCCTCCATCACTCCTCCATCAGTCCTTCATCTCTCATCACTCCTCCATCTCTCCTCATCACCCCTTCATCTCTCCTCCATCACTCCTCCATCACTCCTTCATCTCTCCTCCATCACTCCTCCATCAGTCCTCCATCACTCCTCCATCACTCCTCCATCACTCCTTCATCTCTCCTCCATCACTCCTCCATCAGTCCTCCATCACTCCTCCATCACTCCTCCATCACTCCTTCATCTCTCCTCCATCACTCCTCCATCAGTCCTCCATCACTCCTTCATCTCTCCTCCATCACTCCTCCATCAGTCCTCCATCACTCCTTCATCTCTCCTCCATCACTCCTCCATCAGTCCTTCATCTCTCATCACTCCTCCATCTCTCCTCATCACTCCTTCATCTCTCCTCCATCACTCCTCCATCAGTCCTTCATCTCTCATCACTCCTCCATCTCTCCTCATCACTCCTTCATCTCTCCTCCATCACTCCTCCATCACTCTTTCATCTCTCCTCCATCACTCCTCCATCAGTCCTCCATCACTCCTCCATCACTCCTTCATCTCTCCTCCATCACTCCTCCATCAGTCCTCATCACTCCTTCATCTCTCCTCCATCACTCCTCCATCAGTCCTTCATCTCTCATCACTCCTCCATCTCTCCTCATCACTCCTTCATCTCTCCTCCATCACTCCTCCATCAGTCCTTCATCACTCCTTCATCTCTCCTCCATCACTCCTCCATCAGTCCTCCATCACTCATCACTCCTCCATCTCTCCTCCATCACTCCTCCATCACTCCTTCATCTCTCCTCCATCACTCCTTCATCTCTCCTCCATCACTCCTTCATCTCTCCTCCATCACTCCTCCATCAGTCCTTCATCTCTCATCACTCCTCCATCTCTCCTCATCACTCCTTCATCTCTCCTCCATCACTCCTCCATCAGTCCTCCATCACTCCTCCATCACTCCTTCATCTCTCCTCCATCACTCCTCCATCAGTCCTCCATCACTCCTTCATCTCTCCTCCATCAGTCCTCCATCAGTCCTCCATCACTCATCACTCCTCCATCTCTCCTCATCACTCCTTCATCTCTCCTCCATCACTCCTCCATCACTCCTTCATCTCTCCTCCATCACTCCTCCATCAGTCCTCCATCACTCCTCCATCACTCCTTCATCTCTCCTCCATCACTCCTCCATCAGTCCTCCATCACTCCTTCATCTCTCCTCCATCACTCCTCCATCAGTCCTTCATCTCTCATCACTCCTCCATCTCTCCTCATCACTCCTTCATCTCTCCTCCATCACTCCTCCATCAGTCCTTCATCACTCCTTCATCACTCCTCCATCACTCATCACTCCTCCATCTCTCCTCCATCACTCCTCCATCACTCCTTCATCTCTCCTTCATCTCTCCTCCATCACTCCTTCATCTCTCCTCCATCACTCCTCCATCAGTCCTTCATCTCTCATCACTCCTCCATCTCTCCTCATCACTCCTTCATCTCTCCTCCATCACTCCTCCATCACTCCTTCATCTCTCCTCCATCACTCCTCCATCAGTCCTCCATCACTCCTCCATCACTCCTTCATCTCTCCTCCATCACTCCTCCATCTCTCCTCCATCACTCCTCCATCAGTCCTCCATCACTCATCTCTCCTCATCACTCCTTCATCACTCCTCCATCACTCCTCCATCAGTCCTCCATCAGTCCTCCATCACTCCTCCATCACTCCTCCATCAGTCCTTCATCTCTCATCACTCCTCCATCTCTCCTCATCACTCCTTCATCAGTCCTCCATCACTCCTCCATCACTCCTTCATCTCTCCTCCATCACTCCTCCATCAGTCCTCCATCACTCATCACTCCTCCATCTCTCCTCATCACTCCTTCATCTCTCCTCCATCACTCCTCCATCAGTCCTCCATCACTCCTCCATCACTCCTTCATCTCTCCTCCATCACTCCTCCATCAGTCCTCCATCACTCCTTCATCTCTCCTCCATCACTCCTCCATCAGTCCTCCATCACTCATCACTCCTCCATCTCTCCTCATCACTCCTTCATCACTCCTCCATCACTCCTCCATCAGTCCTTCATCTCTCCTCCATCACTCCTCCATCAGTCCTCCATCACTCATCACTCCTCCATCTCTCCTCATCTCTCCTTCATCTCTCCTCCATCAGTCCTTCATCTCTCATCACTCCTCCATCACTCCTCCATCAGTCCTTCATCTCTCATCACTCCTCCATCTCTCCTCATCACTCCTTCATCTCTCCTCCATCACTCCTCCATCTCTCCTCCATCACTCCTCCATCAGTCCTTCATCACAGAGACGAAACTGATGTCAATATTTTAACACTGTCACCATCGATACATCCACCTGGAGCCATGTCTCTCTACCTGTGTGTCTGTCTACCTGTCTCTGTCTGTCTCTCTGTCTACCTGTCTCTCTCTCTGTCTGTCTGTCTGTCTGTCTGTGTGTCTGTCTGCCTGTCTCTACCTGTCTCTCTCTCTCTGTGTTTGTGTGATCCAGTTCTAACAGTACCTGATAAGGCAGCTCTCTCATGTGTGTCGTGTCAGATATGGTAGCCCCGCCCCCACCCCCACCCCCCCTCATAATGACCATATATGGTTATTTTTTCAGAATCTCTGTCAGTGACCAGTGAGGAGTTCACCAATGGTACGTCAGCTGTCTCTCTGTGTGTCTCATCGTCCAATCAGATCGCTGTCCACGCCTACTCCCCCCCAGCATCATGATTAGCTGTGTGATTGACAGCTCCATCGACCTGTCACTGTCTGTCTGTCTGTCTGTCTGTCTGTCCTTCTGTCTGTCTGTCTGTCCGTCTGCCTGTCTTTCTGTCTGTCTGTCTGTCTGTCTGTCTGTCTGTCTGTTGTCTCCAGTCAGAGAGCTCCTGCATCATGTCCATCCTCCAGACCAGGACTTACACAGTATATACACACACAGTATATACACACAGTATATATACACACAGTATATACACACACAGTATATACACACAGTATATACACACAGTATATACACACAGTATATACACACAGTATATATACACACAGTATATACACACACAGTATATACACACAGTATATATACACACAGTATATACACACACAGTATATACACACACAGTATATACACACACAGTATATACACACAGTATATACACACAGTTTATACACACAGTATATACACACACAGTATATACACACACAGTATACACACACAGTATATATACACACAGTATATACACACACAGTATACACACAGTATATACACACAGTTTATACACACAGTATATACACACACAGTATATACACACACAGTATACACACACAGTATATACACACACAGTATACACACACAGTATATATACACACAGTATATACACACACTATATATAGACACACAGTATACACACACAGTATACAAACACAGTATATACACACAGTATATACACACAGTATATATACACACAGTATATACACACACAGTATATACACACACAGTATACACACACAGTATACAAACACAGTATATACACACAGTATATACACACACAGTATATACACACACAGTATATACACACACAGTATACACACACAGTATACAAACACAGTATATACACACACAGTATATACACACACAGTATACACACACAGTATATACACACAGTATATATACACACAGTATATACACACACAGTATATACACACAGTATATATACACACAGTATATACACACACAGTATATACACACACAGTATATACACACACAGTATATACACACAGTATATACACACAGTTTATACACACAGTATATACACACACAGTATATACACACACAGTATACACACACAGTATATATACACACAGTATATACACACACAGTATACACACAGTATATACACACAGTTTATACACACAGTATATACACACACAGTATATACACACACAGTATACACACACAGTATATACACACACAGTATACACACACAGTATATATACACACAGTATATACACACACTATATATAGACACACAGTATACACACACAGTATACAAACACAGTATATACACACAGTATATACACACAGTATATATACACACAGTATATACACACACAGTATATACACACACAGTATACACACACAGTATACAAACACAGTATATACACACAGTATACACACACAGTATACACACACAGTGTACATACACAGTATATAAACACAGTATATAAACACAATATATACACAGTATACACACACAGTATATAAACACAATATATAAACACAGTATATAAACACACAGTATACACACACAGTATATAAACACAGTATATCAACACAGTATATAAACACACAGTATACACACACAGTATACAAACACAGTATATCAACACAGTATATACACACAGTTTATACACAGTATATATACACAAAGTATACACATACACAGTATACACACACAGTATACACACACAGTATATAAACACAGTATATACACACAGTATATACACACAGTATATAAACACACAGTATATACACACACAGTATATACACACAGTATATCAACACAGTATATACACACAGTTTATACACACAGTATATATACACACAGTATATACACACACAGTATACACACACAGTATATAAACACAGTATATAAATACAGTATACACAGTATATAAACACAGTATATAAACACAGTATATACACACAGTATACACACACAGTATGTAAACACAGTATATAAACACAGTATATACACACAGTATATAAACACACAGTATATACACACACAGTATATAAACACAGTATATACACACAGTATATACACACAGTATATAAACACAGTATATACACACAGTATATAAACACAGTATATAAACACACAGTATATACACACACAGTATATAAACACAGTATATACACACAGTATATAAACACACAGTATATAAACACACAGTATATAAACACAGTATATAAACACACAGTATATAAACACAGTGTATAAACACAGTATATAAACACAGTATATAAACACACAGTATATAAACACAGTATATACACACAGTATATACACACAGTATACACACACAGTATATAAACATAGTATATACACACAGTATATAAACAAAGTATATATACTGGTTTCTTCTGGTACCAACCAGTTCCATCATGTTCCTGCGTTCCTATTGTTCTTATTTAATGGTAACGATTTAACATCATCTTCATATCATCCTCTACCTCCCTCTGACTACTGGAGGACCTGGTTCCTCACGGGAATTGGTTCCTTCTGGGACCTGGTTCCTTCCGTGACCTGGTTCCTTCCGGGACCTGGTTCCTTATGGGAATTGGTTCCTTACGGGAATTGGTTCCTTACTGGACCTGGTTCCTTTCAAGAATTGGTTCCTTATGGAACCTGGTTCCTTCCTGGACCTGGTTCCTCACAGGAACTGGTTTCTCACGGGACCTGTCTCCTCACAGGAACTGGTTCCCTATAGGCTGGTTCTAACAGGTTCTGACAGGTTCCCACAGGTACCAACAGAGTATTGTTCATTGATTGACCTTTGACCTTGACATTTGTCCTCTTGTCTCTCTCATCCTGTCTGTCTGTCGTGTTCCAGTCGTCCCAGTAAAGGAAGTCCCGCCCACGGAGAGAGTCCCCAGTCTTCTATTGAGGGTTAAACCTGAACCCGGTCTGTGTCTCTGTGTGTCTCTGTCCACTCTACTAGTAATAATAACAACCATTGATTATTGATTATCAGCACATTATGACTATATATAGCAAACGATCCGCAATATTCAGTGTATTGATCTGTCGTCCCGCTGTCAGGAGAGTGAGACGGGTCAGTGAGACGGGTCAGCGAGACAGGTCAGTGAGACAGGTCAGGGAGACAGGTCAGCTGCCTGTCTGTGGTTCATCAGCTGATCAGGGTTATACTGTACTGTAGAAGAGACGGTGGACACGTGAAGACCTCTCACTCCTCTCTGGATGTTCAGGCTGATCTGGGACCACACCTGCACAAGTAGCTAGCCTGCTAGCCTGTTAGCTAGCTAGTAACGTCATTTGTTTATATTCTCTTTCAGTTCTTCGTCTGTCTCTCTTCTCTCTCTCTTCTGTCTCTCTTCTGTCTCTCTTCTCTCTCTCTTCTGTCTCTCTTCTCTCTCTCTTCTCTCTCTCTTCTCTCTCTCTTCTGTCTCTCTTCTCTCTCTCTTCTGTCTCTCTTCTGTCTCTCTTCTCTCTCTCTTCTGTCTCTCTTCTGTCTCTCTTCTGTCTCTCTTCTCTCTCTCTTCTGTCTCTCTTCTCTCTCTCTTCTGTCTCTCTTCTGTCTCTCTTCTCTCTCTCTTCTGTCTCTCTTCTGTCTCTCTTCTGTCTCTCGTCTGTCTCTCTTCTGTCTCTCTTCTGTCTCTCTTCTCTCTCTCTTCTGTCTCTCTTCTGTCTCTCTTCTCTCTCTCTTCTGTCTCTCTTCTCTCTCTCTTCTCTCTCTCTTCTGTCTCTCTTCTGTCTCTCGTCTGTCTCTCTTCTGTCTCTCTTCTGTCTCTCGTCTGTCTCTCTTCTGTCTCTCTTCTGTCTCTCTTCTGTCTCTTCTGTCTCTCTTCTGTCTCTTCTGTCTCTCTTCTGTCTCTCGTCTGTCTCTCTTCTGTCTCTTGTCTCTCTTCTGTCTCTTCTGTCTCTCTTGTCTCTCTTCTGTCTCTCTTCTGTCTCTCGTCTGTCTCTCGTCTGTCTCTCTTCTGTCTCTCTTCTGTCTCTCGTCTGTCTCTCGTCTGTCTCTCTTCTGTCTCTTGTCTCTCTTCTGTCTCTTCTGTCTCTCTTCTGTCTCTCTTCTGTCTCTCGTCTGTCTCTCGTCTGTCTCTCTTCTGTCTCTTCTGTCTCTTCTGTCTCTCTTCTGTCTCTCTTCTTTGAGATGTTTTATTTACGTTGAAGTTTTTCTTTACAGTGTAAAGTTTACATATTGTTTTAACTTCTGTATTTATTAATCTATTGATTGATTTATTATCTGCGGTTCTTGTTAATACGGCATTATTGATGTTTGTTAGCTTTCATTCATTTCAACCAGTGATCTCTATTATCTGCTCTACTGGGTTCTACTGGGTTCTATTATTACTGACATCTGTCCTCCCAGTCTTGTAACTACCGTCTGGTTCTAACTGGTTCTATCTGGTTCTAACTGGTTCCATTTAGTTCTAACTGGTTCCATCTGGTTCTAACTAGTTCCATTTAGTTTTAACTGGTTCCATCTGGTTTTAACTGGTTTCATCTGGTTCTAACTGGTTCCATTTAGTTCTAACTGGTTCCATCTGGTTTTAACTGGTTCCATCTGGTTCAAACTGGTTCCATTTGGTTCAAACTGGTTCCATTTGGTTCTAACTGGTTCCATCTGGTTCTAACTGTTTCCATCTGGTTCCATCTGGTACCATCTGACTCTAACTGGTTCCAGTTGGTTCTAACGGGTCCCATTTGGTTCCATCTGGTTCTAACTGGTTCCATCTGGTTCTAACTGGTTCCATCTAACCATGCGGAGGTCATTCTTTGGGCCTTGCGTTTCCTCCTCATCTTCCTGTGAGTTTTCTGAACAGAAATTTATCTGAACTAAACCAACAGAACCGGGTCTGTTTATCTGAAGTGATCCAACAGAACCGGGTCTGTTTATCTGAAGTGAGCCAAGAGAACCGGGTCTGTTTATCTGAACTGAACCAAGAGAACCGGGTCTGTTTATCTGAACTGAACCAAGAGAACCGGGTCTGTTTATCTGAACTGATCCAACAGAACCGGGTCTGTTTATCTGAACTGAACCAACAGAACCGGGTCTGTTTATCTGAACTGAACCAACAGAACCGGGTCTGTTTATCTGAACTGATCCAACAGAACCGGGTCTGTTTATCTGAACTGAACCAACAGAACCGGGTCTGTTTATCTGAACTGAACCAACAGAACCGGGTCTGTTTATCTGAACTGATCCAACAGAACCGGGTCTGTTTATCTGAACTGATCCAACAGAACCGGGTCTGTTTATCTGAACTGAACCAACAGAACCGGGTCTGTTTATCTGAACTGATCCAACAGAACCGGGTCTGTTTATCTGAACTGAACCAACAGAACCGGGTCTGTTTATCTGAACTGATCCAACAGAACCGGGTCTGTTTATCTGAACTGAACCAACAGAACCGGGTCTGTTTATCTGAACTGATCCAACAGAACCGGGTCTGTTTATCTGAACTGATCCAACAGAACCGGGTCTGTTTATCTGAACTGATCCAACAGAACTGGGTCTGTTTATCTGAACTGATCCAACAGAACCGGGTCTGTTTATCTGAACTGATCCAACAGAACTGGGTCTGTTTATCTGAACTGATCCAACAGAACTGGGTCTGTTTATCTGAACTGATCCAACAGAACTGGGTCTGTTTATCTGAACTGATCCAACAGAACCGGGTCTGTTTATCTGAACTGATCCAACAGAACCGGGTCTGTTTATCTGAAATTTGTCCCAAATCACAGAATTGTTTCCAGGAAACTGACGAGTTAATAATCAGGAAATAAAATGTTTTATTTCAACTTGTGAATTAAAATCAGTTCTGATAAAAACACGTGTAGCAATATTAATGTATTATTATTGTTGTTGTTGTTGTTAGGTTCCTCTGATGCCGTTATGATCGTGAGTGTAATGAATGTGTTATGTTTGGTTGCTGGTGGAGGTGATGAATGAAACCTGCAGGTGTGATTGGTTCACAGACTGAACGATAAGAATCTGACCTTCGTTATAACAGATATCGATGTATTTATGTATTTATGGATGTTTCTCATGTCGTAGTGATTCTGTCCAGTTAGTCCAGTTCTGAGCTGCGTTCAACACAACACCTGCTTCACTGCGTTAGCAGACGTTAGCGGACGTGTTGGTAGCTGTGACGTATCCTCATGTGTTCACATTAATGTCAGCATGTTGGTGTAATAAAGTGTTCCTTTAATAATCAGTAATGTGTTGCTGTTGAACGCAGCTCCACACACACACACACAGTGATCGTAGATAGTTCACTCTGTTTGATATTAATATCAATGAATATATACTGTATATATATATATGTATGTAAGGAACATATATATCAACTGAAATATGCAGCGGCTCAGACTGTACTGTACTGTACTGTAGTGTAGTGTAGTGTACTGTACACTACAGTACACTACACTACACTACAGTTCTGTACACTACACTACAGTACTGTACACTACACTACAGTACTGTACTGTAGTGTAGTGTACTGTACTGTAGTGTACAGTACAGTACTGTAGTGTACAGTACTGTACTGTAGTGTAGTGTACTGTACTGTAGTGACTACAGTAATGTAAAGTACTGTAGTGTAGTGTACTGTACACTACACTACAGTACTGTAGTGTAGTGTACAGTACAGTACTGTACACTACAGTACAGTACACTACACTACAGTACACTACACTACACTACACTACAGTACTGTAGTGTAGTGTACTGTACTGTACACTACACTACACTACACTACAGTACTGTAGTGTAGAGTACTGTACTGTACACTACACTACAGTACACTACACTACAGTACTGTAGTGTACAGTACAGTACACTACACTACAGTACACTACACTACAGTACTGTAGTGTAGTGTAGTGTAGTATAGTGTATGTGTGTGTGTGTGTGTGTGTAGTTTTGTTGTGTATTTTGGTGTCATGTGATCAGGGCCAACAGAGACGTGTTGATGTGAATAAAGTTTGTGAGAATGAAGATGACGAGTGACGCGTCGTCTTTTGTTTTAGACTAAACTGACTGAAGTGTCCTCTAGGGTGTCCTTCCAGTGGAGAAAACGTCATGCATCCTCTATCCTACCAACTCTCTAACTCATTAACTTCAACTGTCCTGGCACTTCCTGACAACAGTTAATAATCCAACATGTCTCTAATGACCTTATCAGACTGAAGTTATGATAATCAGACCTGACTTCATCTATTTACTCTGTTGATGATCATTTAATTTGAAGTTAATCAGGACTCAGAAACAGGAGACAGTTTTAATCATTTCAAGCTGTGCCATCAGCTTCTTGCCAGCAGGAGGAGCTGCAGGAGGATTCATCCTCTCCTCACTGAGGACAGACAGACATGAGGACTGAAGTCAGTTCAGCTGAGACAGAAAGAGGAAGACGAGAAGGAGGAAGAAGAGAGACACACACAGAGAGAGAGACAGCGTGTGAGGATTAACCTGTCGCTCTGCTGATCTGAAGATACCAGCTGTCTGTCTCTCTGTCCTCCTGCAGACATGTCCTCCCGGGCTGACAGTAAGACAGGTAAGCTCCTCTTCCTTCTGTCTCATCTGCTAACCATTAGCCACCGCCGGCTAAAAACATTCACTTCCTGTCAGTTTAGTGTTTGAATGATGATGATGATGATGATGATGATGGTGGTGGTGATGATGATGATGATGATGGTGGTGATGATGATGATGATGGTGGTGGTGATGATGGTGGTGATGATGGTGGTGATGATGATGATGATGGTGGTGGTGATGATGGTGGTGGTGATGATGATGGTGATGATGATGATGATGATG
>JAUPFX010000006.1:749748-779748 GCA_036937225.1 Sebastes paucispinis | reverse complement strand
GAAGGCGTATGACCGGGTCCCCCGGGAGATACTGTGGGGGGTCCTGCGGGAGTATGGGGTGAGGGGGGCACTTCTCAGGGCCATCCAATCCCTGTACGCCCAAAGCGAGAGCTGTGTTCAGGTTCTTGGCAACAAGTCGGACTCGTTTCCGGTGGGGGGTTGGCCTCCGCCAGGGCTGCGCTTTGTCACCAGTCCTGTTGGTGATGTTCATGGACATGATATCAAGACGTAGTCGGGGGGAGGTGGGTTTGCAGTTCGGTGTGCCGAGGATCTCATCGCTGCTTTTTGCAGATGATGTGGTCTTGTTGGCATCATCGGTCTGTGACCTTCAGCACTCACTGGTTCGGTTCACAGCCGAGTGTGAAGCGGCCGGGATGAGGATCAGTACCTCTAAATCTGAGGCCGTGGTTCTCAGCAGGAAACCGGTGGATTGCTTACTCCGGGTAGGGAATGAGTCCTTACCCCAAGTGAAGGAGTTTAAGTACCTCGGGGTCTTGTTGGTGAGTGAGGGGACGATGGAGCGTGAGATTGGCCGGAGAATCGGAGCAGCAGGGGCGGTATTGCATTCACTTTACCGCACCGTTGTGACGAAAAGAGAGCTGTGCCAGAAGGCAAAGCTCTCGATCTACCGGTCAGTCTTCGTTCCTACCTATGGTCATGAGGGCTTGGTCAGGACCCAAACAACTAGATCGCGGGTACAAGCGGCCGAAATGGGTTTCCTCAGGATGGCGTCTCCCTTAGAGATAGGGTGAGAAGCTCAGTCATCCGTGAGGGACTCGGAGTAGAGCCGCTGCTCCGTTGCGTTGAAAGGAGCCAGTTGAGGTGGTTCGGGCATCTGGTAAGGATGCCCCCACTTGGACGCCTCCCTAGGGAGGTGTTCCAGGCACGACCAGCTGAGAGGACACCACGGGGAAGACCCAGGACTAAGTGGAGAGATGATATCTCCACACTGGCCTGGGAACGCCTTGGGATTCCTAATATATTAATAAAAAACTGTTTCAGTGAATCTTTAACCATCAACACGTACAGACACCTGAGTGAAGGAGGTGAACCTGAACACCTGACTGCTGCCAAGAACACGGTTCACCTGCTGGTCCGAGTGGTCGACGAGCTGTGGTGAGACACACCTGAACCAATCAGAGGCTAATGTTATGATTAACCATCACATACAGGTGTGAATGATCGTGTGTGTGTGTGTGTGTGTGTGTGTGTGCAGTGCGATGGAGCTGGACTCTGATTTGCTGCTGCTGCTGATGGACCTGGTGTTCAGCCTCCTGATTGGTGGAGAGCTGGGCCTGGCCCACCTGCTGCGCTCCAACATCCTGTCCAAGATGGAGCAGAAGTGGCAGCTGATTGGCTCGCCTCAGTCGCTCCGCCCCCTCGCAGCCAGGGGCGTGGCTGCCAGGTAACCTCTGACCTCTGACCCCCCTGGATGATTGACAGTTGTTTCTCTCACTCAGATGTCAACATGTCCTCTTCTGTCCTCTCTCAGACCGGGGACTCTTCTGGACTTCAGGAGTCAGGATTTAGCTGAACAGCTGACTCTGTTGGACTCGGAACTCTTCTGCAAGATCGGGGTACAAAGTTTACCCTTCATCTGTCATCTAGTTCCTCACCTGTCTGTCTCTCACCTGTCTGTCTCACCTGTCTGTCTGTCTCACCTGTCTAGCTTCCAGAGGTGTTGCTGTGGTCTACAGAGCAGAATGA
Organism: Sebastes paucispinis; assembly: GCA_036937225.1. Taxonomy (NCBI): domain Eukaryota; kingdom Metazoa; phylum Chordata; class Actinopteri; order Perciformes; family Sebastidae; genus Sebastes; species Sebastes paucispinis. The sequence goes on along the minus strand of JAUPFX010000006.1, from coordinate 778,041 downwards.
GGAGAAGAGTCCGAACCTGACAGAGTTCACCCAACACTTCAACAACGTCTCCTTCTGGTACACCGACACAACCCGCTGATATGCAACAGTCTGCTTCTATTGACACAACCCGCTGATATGCAACAGTCTGCTTCTATTGACACAACCCGCTGATATGCAACAGTCTGCTTCTATTGACACAACCCGCTGATATTATTGTTATTAGTTCAGCTGGTTTCTTTAACAGTTATTGATTGATTGATTGATTGATTTGTGATTTCAGGGTTCGTTCAGTCATCATTCTTCAGGACAAACCTCAGGACAGAGAGAAACTGCTGCTGAAGTTCCTGAAAACCATGAAGGTAAAGACATACAGACCCCTCCCACTGTAGGACAGGACTGTTACCTGTCACCTGTCACCTGTTAGCTGTTACCTGTTACCTGTTATGCAGCTTGTTTTGCCTCCGACTGGCAAAAATATACTCAACACCAATTTAAATATGAACTAATATGTTGTTGACATGAATATTGTAATGGTTATATTACTGCTAACCTGTGTGTGTGTGTGTGTTCCTGCAGCATCTGCGGAAGCTGAACAACTTTAACTCATACCTGTCCATCCTGTCAGCGCTGGACTCCGCCCCCCTGAGACGCCTGGACTGGCAGAGAAACACCGCCGAGGTCCGAGTGTTTTACTTACATAATAATAATTAAAGCTGCAAGCAGCGATGAACGGGCCCTCGCCCCCGCGGGCACGTCTGGGGAACGCGCACGTCGGGATACCCGCTGTCGTTCATTCCCGTGAAAGTCGGAAACTGCACGCAACAGTTAGAGTGAATTTTCTACTTGGAGCATGTGGCGCTGGAAATGAACTGTGAGAACATGTGGGGCGTCCTTTAAAGCACTTCTATGAGGGTGGCTGGCAGTATACAACCATTTCCTGTTGTCAGTAGGTGGCGCTATGACTTTCACTCATAATACCACGTATATGTCTTCAGGCCTGGACTCTTATGAAACATGTCAAATTTGGGGATGATTGGACAATGTATAGTCAATTTAAAACAACTTGCTGTTTCCTGTAGGGGGCGCTATGACTATCACGCATAATACCATGTATATGTCTTCAGGCCTGGACTCTTATAAAACATGTCAAATTTGGGGAAGATTGGACAATGTATAGTCAATTTACGACAACTTCCTGTTTCCTGTAGGGGGCGCTATGACTTTCACTCATAATGGCACATATATGTCTTCAGGCCTGGACTGTTATCCGGCTTGTGAAATTTGGGGCAGATCGGACTATATAAAGTCAAGTTACAACAGCCTCCTGTGTCATGGCGAAACATCAAAATTCGCCGCGCCGCCACAAGAACGCCGTTTCACGAAAACACAAAAGCTTTGCAATTTAGCATCGTGAAGGTGTTGAGATTCTGCTGCCCAACTTTGAGATGGATCGCTTGAATCCTCTAGGAGGAGTATCGCAAAGTTCCATACCTAAAAAGTGACAAAATGGCGTCTTCGCACATGACGTATGACATCACCGTGCGAGCGATCAAAAATCCCTTCGCAATTTAGCATCACAGTAGTGGGTGGATTATACCACTCAAATTTGACGCGGATCCGATAAACGCTCTAGGAGGAGTTCGTAAAAGTATGCATAAAATACATGAAAAACGCACATATTCCAATATGGCCGACTTCCGGGTGGGCGGAGCTAATGAAACCCAATGAGGAATATGTTTCAAATAATGAGTGGGATATGCATACCAAATTTCATGAATATCGGATCAACTTTGACCAAACTACGGCCTTCCACGCATTAGGGGGCGCTAGAGAGCCGGCTAAACCCACTGAACCTAATGGCTGTATATTTACATAAAGTACACAGGTGTCCATCATATTGCCAAGTTTCATGCGATTCCGAGTACCTAAAGGTATGTTCACAAGAAACAAGACATAAGGGGGCGCTAGAGAGCCAACGTGCCACGCCCAAGCAAAATTTCACCACTAAAATAAAGTAATTACTAGTTTGGATGTGCGTGTAAAGTTTCATAATTTTTTGTGCATCCTAAAGTCTTCAAATATGCGTTCGTAAATTTAAAAAAAACGCAGGAAGTCCAACATGGCTGACTTCCTGTTGGCTGAAAAAATCTCAAAAATATTTAATCCAGGTATGAGGGCGTGAGCAATGACATACTTGAATTTCGTGAAGATCGAAGAAACTTCTCTGAAAAACTGCCTACATTAGGGGGCGCTATCTCGCCCCCTGGCGACACCCGAGCCGGGTCACTCCAGAACATTGGAGTTCGCACCAGATCTGACGCATAGTCCACTTTTGGTGAGTTTTTGGGGATGGGAAAGGTCCCAAAAAGGCAATCTCTGCGCGGAAAAATAATAATAATAATAATAATAATAATGATCTGTAGAAAAACAAGAGGTTTCCTTGCACTTCGTGCCAGGACACCGTTGGGTCCTGGCACTTTCGTGCTCGGGCCCTAATAATAATAATAATCTGTAGAAAAACAAGAGGTTTCCTCGCACTTCGTGCCAGGACACCGTTGGGGTCCTGGCACTTTCGTGCTCGGGCCCTAATTAAAGCTGCAAGCAGCGATGAACGGGCCCTCGCCCTTACTTGCGCGTCGGGGATGCTGGCGGGACGCCGACCGACGCGGCCGGGCACCGTGAAACCGAAACTCTGACGAGCACCATGACGCCTGCCGCAAGGCTCTACGACAAGCGGTTCACGAGTTATGAAGGGGGGCGTGGCTAATGTGTAGGGGACGGGCATAACCTTCACCAATGAAACAGGCACTCTCTGCTGAGTGATATGACACCTCCCACAAGACTACTACAAACGGATCATGAGTTATGAAAGGGGGCGGGGCTAATGTGTAGGCGGCGGGGCTAACCATCCCCAATGAAACAGGAACTCTCTGCTGAGTTATATGACACCTCCCACAAGACTGTACTACAAACGGATCATGAGTTATGGAAGGGGGCGTGGTTAATGTGTAGGGGGCGTGGCTATGACTATATTTTGCATTTACATATAATCAGGACTGGACCCTTATCATACCTGAGAAATTTGGGGCAGATCGAACTATGTACAGTTGAGTTAGGGTTAACCCACTCTCTGCTGAGTGATATGACACATCCCACAAGACTCTACTATAAACGGTTCATGAGATATAAAAGGGGGCGGGGCTAACGTCTTGGGGCGGGGCTATGAGTATATTTTTTCATATACATGTCATCAGTACTGGACCACCATCATACCTGAGAGATTTGGGGCAGATCGGACTATGTACAGTTGAGTTACAATAACTGCCTGTTTCATGGCGAATGGCTCAAAATGGCCGCCGCGCCACGGTCCGCTCGTTAAGTGAACACTCACGATTTTAATAACTTTTCATCCTCAAGGTCTTAAGATGGTCCTGACCAAATTGCAAGTCGATCTGATCAAATCTGTAGGAGGAGTTCGTTAAAGTATACGGCCTACAAAACCCCCCAGAAATGGGCGAAAAATGGGCAAAATCGCACATAAAATTCAATATGGCTGACTTCCTGTTGAGTTTTGGGCATACCTCCAAGAGGCTTTTTTGTTTCTCTCCACATCTTACATCTGTCTACCAAATTTTGTACTTGTAGGTGAAACCGGAGTGCGGATATCAATTTTTCCATTTCTTGGTGAATGGCTCAAAATGGCCGCCACGCCACGGTCAGGTCGTTAAGTGAAAACTCACGATTTTAATAACTTTTCATCCTCAAGGTCTTAAGATGGTCTTGACCAAATTTCAACTCGATCTGATTAAATCTGTAGGAGGAGTTCGTTAAAGTACGCGGCCTATAAAACGCTAAAAATTACATGGAATCCAATATGGCCGACTTCTGGGTGGGCGGAGCTAATGAAACCCAATGAGGAATATGTTTCAAATGATGAGTGGGATATGCATACCAAATTTCAAGAATATCGGATCAACTTTGACAAAGTTAAAATTTCAACGCGTTAGGGGGCGCTATAGAGCCGGCTAAACACACTGAGCCTAATGGCTATACATTTACATAAAGTTCACAGGTGTCTATCATTTTGCCGAATTTCATGAGTTTTCGAGTACCTAAAGGTATGTTCAAAATCTGAAAGACATAAGGGGATGCTAGAGAGCCAACGTGCCACGCCCAAGCAAAATTTCACCACTAAAATAAAGTAATTACGAGTTTGGATGTGCGTGTAAAGTTTCATAAATTTTTGTGCATCCTAAAGTCTTCAAATATGCGTTCGTAAATTCTAAAATCACGCAGGAAATCCAACATGGCTGACTTCCTGTTTGCCGAAAAAATCTCAAAATCATTTAATCCAGGTATGAGGGCGTGAGCAATGACATACTTGAATTTCGTGAAGATCGAAGAAACTTTCTCGGAAAAACTGCGTACGTTAGGGGGCGCTATGGAGCCCCCTGGAGAAACCCGAGCCCAGTCACTCCAGAACATTGAATTTCCCACCAGTTCTGACGCATACTCCACTTTTGGTGAGTTTTTGGGGATGGCTAAGGTCCCAAAAACGCGATCTACCAGCGGAAAAATAATAATACTGACAAAAACAATAGGTTCCTTGCACTTCGTGCCAGGACACCTTTGGGTCCTGGCACGAAGTGCTCGGGCCCTAATAACTAGTCTTTAATGGTCTTCAGTTAATATGTTAATGGGTTGTGTGTGTTTGTGTGTTTTAGTCTCGGGAGGAGTACAGCTCTTTGATTGACAGCTCATCATCATTCAGCACCTACAGAGGAGCTCTGGCTGAAGTGGAACCTCCCTGTATACCCTACCTGTAGGTTTATACCCTCTATACCCCACTATATATACCCTACCTGTAGGTTTATACCCTCTATACCCAACTATATATACCCTACTGTAGATTTATACCCTCTATACCCAACTATATATACCCTACTGTAGGTTTATACCCTCTATCCCCAACTATATATACCCTACCTGTAGGTTTATACCCTCTATACCCAACTATATATACCCTACCTGTAGGTTTATACCCTCTATACCCCACTATATATACCCTACCTGTAGGTTTATACCCTCTATACCCCACTATATATACCCTACCTGTAGGTTTATACCCTCTATACCCAACTATATATACCCTACTGTAGATTTATACCCTCTATACCCAACTATATATACCCTACTGTAGGTTTATACCCTCTATACCCCACTATATATACCCTACTGTAGATTTATACCCTCTATACCCAACTATATATACCCTACTCTAGGTTTATACCCTCTATACCCCACTATATATACCCTACCTGTAGGTTTATACCCTCTATACCCCACTATATATACCCTACTGTAGATTTATACCCTCTATACCCAACTATATATACCCTACTGTAGGTTAATACCCTCTATACCCCACTATATATACCCTACCTGTAGGTTTATACCCTCTATAGCCCACTATATATACCCTACTGTAGGTTTATACCCTCTATACCCCACTATATATACCCTACCTGTAGGTTTATACCCTCTATACCCCACTATATATACCCTACTGTAGGTTTATACCCTCTATACCCAACTATATATACCCTACTGTAGGTTTATACCCTCTATACCCAACTATATATACCCTACTGTAGGTTTATACCCTCTATACCCCACTATATATACCCTACTGTAGGTTTATACCCTCTATACCCAACTATATATACCCTACTGTAGGTTTATACCCTCTATACCCCACTATATATACCCTACCTGTAGGTTTATACCCTCTATACCCCACTATATATACCCTACTGTAGGTTTATACCCTCTATACCCAACTATATATACCCTACTGTAGGTTTATACCCTCTATACCCAACTATATATACCCTACTGTAGGTTTATACCCTCTATACCCCACTATATATACCCTACCTGTAGGTTTATACCCTCTATACCCAACTATATATACCCTACTGTAGGTTTATACCCTCTATACCCAACTATATATACCCTACCTGTAGGTTTATACCCTCTATACCCCACTATATATACCCTACCTGTAGGTTTATACCCTCTATACCCCACTATATATACCCTACCTGTAGGTTTATACCCTCTATACCCAACTATATATACCCTACTGTAGATTTATACCCTCTATACCCAACTATATATACCCTACTGTAGGTTTATACCCTCTATACCCCACTATATATACCCTACTGTAGGTTTATACCCTCTATACCCAACTATATATACCCTACTGTAGGTTTATACCCTCTATACCCCACTATATATACCCTACCTGTAGGTTTATACCCTCTATACCCCACTATATATACCCTACTGTAGATTTATACCCTCTATACCCAACTATATATACCCTACTGTAGGTTAATACCCTCTATACACCACTATATATACCCTACCTGTAGGCTTATACCCTCTATACCCCACTATATATACCCTACCTGTAGGTTTATACCCTCTATACCCCACTATATATACCCTACTGTAGATTTATACCCTCCATACCCAACTATATATACCCTACTGTAGGTTAATACCCTCTATACCCCACTATATATACCCTACCTGTATGTTTATACCCTCTATACCCCACTATATATACCCTACTGTAGGTTTATACCCTCTATACCCCACTATATATACCCTACCTGTAGGTTTATACCCTCTATACCCCACTATATATACCCTACTGTAGGTTTATACCCTCTATACCCAACTATATATACCCTACTGTAGGTTTATACCCTCTATACCCAACTATATATACCCTACTGTAGGTTTATACCCTCTATACCCCACTAAATATACCCTACTGTAGGTTTATACCCTCTATACCCCACTATATACAGACGTAGGCAAAATTGTTGGTACCCTTCCGTTAAAGAAAGAAAAAACAACAATGGTCACTGAAATAACTTGAAACTGACAAAAGTAATAATAAATAAAAATTCACTGAAAATGAACTAATGAAAATCAGACATTGTTTTTGAATTATGATTCAGCAGAATCATTTAAAAAAACAAACTAATGAAACTGGCCTAGACAAAAATGATGGTACCCTTAACTTAATATTTTGTTGCACAACCTTTTGAGGCAATCACTGCAATCAAGTGATTTCTGTAACTCTCAATGAGACTTCTGCACCTGTCGACAGGTATGTTGGCCCACTCCTCGTGAGCAAACTGCTCCAGCTGTCTCAGGTTTGAAGGGTGCCTTCTCCAGACTGCATGTTTCAGCTCCTTCCACAGATGTTCAATAGGATTTAGATCAGGGCTCATAGAAGGCCACTTCAGAATAGTCCAATGTTTTGTTCTTAGCCATTCTTGGGTGTTTTTAGCTGTGTTTTGGGTCATTATCCTGTTTGAGGACCCATGACCTGCAACTGAGACCAAGCTTTCTGACACTGGGCAGCACATTTCGCTCCAGAATGCCTTGATAGTCTTGAGATTTCATTGCACCCTGCACAGATTCAAGACACCCTGTGCCAGATGCAACAAAGCAGCCCCATAACATAACCGAGCCTCCTCCATGTTTCACATTAGGTACAGTGTTCTTTTCTTTGGATGCTTCATCTCTTCGTCTGTGAACATAGAGCTGATGTGACTTGCCAAAAAGCTCCAGTTTTGTCTCATCTGTCCAAAGGACATTCTCCCAGAAGCTTTGTGGCTTGTCAATATGCATTTTTGAAAATTCCAGTCTTGCTTTTTTATGATTTGGTGTCCTCCTGGGTCGTCTTCCATTAAGTCCACTTTGGCTCAAACAGTGACGGATGGTGCGATCTGACACTGATGTACCTTGACCTTGGAGTTCACCTCTAATCTCTTTGGAAGTTGTTCTGGGCTCTTTGCTTACCATTCGTATTATCCGTCTCTTCAATATGTCATCAATTTTCCCCTTGCGGCCACGTCCAGGGAGGTTGGCTACAGTCCCATGGACCTTAAACTTCTGAATAATATGTGCAGCTGTAGTCACAGGAACGTCAAGCTGCTTGGAGATGGTCTTATAGCCTTTACCTTTAACATGAAGGTCTATAATGTTCTTTCTGATCTCCTGAGACAACTCTCTCCTTAGCTTTCTGTGGTCCATGTTCAGTGTGGTACACACCATGATGCCAAACAGCACAGTGACTACTTTTCACCCTTTAAATAGGCAGACTGACTGATTACAAGTTTGAAGACACCTGTGATGCTAATTACAGGACACACCTTAGTTTAACATGTCCCTATGGTCAAACTATTTTACATCTTTTCTAGGGGTACCATCATTTTTGTCCAGGCCAGTTTCATTAGTTTGTTTTTTTAAATGATTCTGCTGAACCACAATTCAAAAACAATGTCTGATTTTCATTAGTTCATTTTCAGTAAATTTTTATTTATTATTACTTTTGTCAGTTCCAAGTTATTTCAGTGACTATTGTGGGTTTTTCTTTCTTTAACGAAAGGGTACCAACAATTGTGCCTACGTCTGTATACCCTACTGTAGGTTTATACCCTCTATACCCCACCTGTAGGTTTATACCCTCTATACCCCACTAAATATACCCTACTGTAGGTTTATACCCTCTATACCCCACTATATATACCCTACTGTAGATTTATACCCTCTATACCCAACTATATATACCCTACTGTAGGTTTATACCCTCTATACCCCACTATATATACCCTACCTGTAGGTTTATACCCTCTATACCCCACTATATATACCCTACTGTAGATTTATACCCTCTATACCCAACTATATATACCCTACTGTAGGTTAATACCCTCTATACCCCACTATATATACCCTACCTGTAGGTTTATACCCTCTATACCCCACTATATATACCCTACTGTAGGTTTATACCCTCTATACCCCACTATATATACCCTACCTGTAGGTTTATACCCTCTATACCCCACTATATATACCCTACTGTAGGTTTATACCCTCTATACCCAACTATATATACCCTACTGTAGGTTTATACCCTCTATACCCAACTATATATACCCTACCTGTAGGTTTATACCCTCTATACCCCACTATATATACCCTACTGTAGGTTTATACCCTCTATACCCAACTATATATACCCTACTGTAGGTTTATACCCTCTATACCCAACTATATATACCCTACTGTAGGTTTATACCCTCTATACCCAACTATATATACTCTACTGTAGGTTTATACCCTCTATACCCCACTATATATACCCTACCTGTAGGTTTATACCCTCTATACCCCACTATATATACCCTACTGTAGGTTTATACCCTCTATACCCCACTATATATACCCTACCTGTAGGTTTATACCCTCTATACCCCACTATATATACCCTACTGTAGGTTTATACCCTCTATACCCAACTATATATACCCTACTGTAGGTTTATACCCTCTATACCCCACTATATATACCCTACCTGTAGGTTTATACCCTCTATACCCCACTATATATACCCTACTGTAGGTTTATACCCTCTATACCCCACTATATATACCCTACTGTAGGTTTATACCCTCTATACCCAACTATATATACCCTACTGTAGGTTTATACCCTCTATACCCCACTATATATACCCTACCTGTAGGTTTATACCCTCTATACCCAACTATATATACCCTACTGTAGGTTTATACCCTCTATACCCAACTATATATACCCTACCTGTAGGTTTATACCCTCTATACCCCACTATATATACCCTACCTGTAGGTTTATACCCTCTATACCCCACTATATATACCCTACCTGTAGGTTTATACCCTCTATACCCAACTATATATACCCTACTGTAGATTTATACCCTCTATACCCAACTATATATACCCTACTGTAGGTTTATACCCTCTATACCCCACTATATATACCCTACTGTAGGTTTATACCCTCTATACCCAACTATATATACCCTACTGTAGGTTTATACCCTCTATACCCAACTATATATACCCTACTGTAGGTTTATACCCTCTATACCCCACTATATATACCCTACCTGTAGGTTTATACCCTCTATACCCCACTATAGATTTATACCCTCTATACCCAACTATATATACCCTACTGTAGGTTAATACCCTCTATACACCACTATATATACCCTACCTGTAGGTTTATACCCTCTATACCCCACTATATATACCCTACTGTAGGTTTATACCCTCTATACCCAACTATATATACCCTACTGTAGGTTTATACCCTCTATACCCAACTATATATACCCTACTGTAGGTTTATACCCTCTATACCCCACTATATATACCCTACCTGTAGGTTTATACCCTCTATACCCAACTATATATACCCTACTGTGGGTTTATACCCTCTATACCCCACTATATATACCCTACTGTAGGTTTATACCCTCTATACCCCACTATATATACCCTACTGTAGGTTTATACCCTCTATACCCAACTATATATACCCTACTGTAGGTTAATACCCTCTATACCCCACTATATATACCCTACTGTAGGTTTATACCCTACCTGTCTCTCTCTCTCACCTGTCTGTCTGTTCAGGGGTTTGATCCTTCAGGATTTGACCTTCGTCCACCTGGGGAATCCTGACATGTTGATGACATCACAGGGTTCAAAGGTCAACTTCTCTAAACGCTGGCAGCAGTTCAACATCCTGGACACTCTGAGGAGCTACCAGCAAGTGTCAGTTACCTGTAGTACTAGTACTACTTATGATAAGTAGTACTACAGCATGTCCTCGTCTATATTCACTTATATACTTGAATAATACCTGAACCTGTCTGTCTCTCTGCAGGCCTTACTGTCTGCAGCGTAATGATGACATCATATCCTTCTTCAATGGCTTCAGCGATCACCTGGCAGAGGAAGCACTGTGGGAACTCTCTCTCAGGCTCCGCCCACGAAACGCCCCACGAGCCAATCAGAGATGACGGACCAAACCAGACCAGACCAAACCAGGACTGAGTTCACCTGAGTTCACCTGGATCGTCACAAAGCTAACCTGTGCTAGCTTAATGCTAACATGTTGTTATTGAGGATTGATGTGGTTAAACCTGATGCTGAGCTGAGCTGAGCTGAGCTGAGCTGAGCTGAGCTGAGCTGGTGCTAATGTGTCACAGTAAAAAAGCTGTTCACATACTGGGCTAATCATGGCTAACTGTGTGCTAATCTGGACTGTTCCTGCAACAACCTGCAACAACCTGCAACTGTTCTAGACATGACCAGAGGTTAGCCTGGAGCTAGCTGGACGTTAGCCAGGTGTTACTGGAGGTTAGCCTGGAGCTAGCTAGGGTTATCCAGGTGATACTGCAGTCCCAGTGGGTGTGGCCTCTTCCTGTATCTAACCTCAGAAGTGTACATAATATTCACAGCAATATTTCAATAAACATCACTGATCACCTGTTAGTCACCTGTCTGTCAGTTCACCTGGTTCAGTTTTCTCTCACTATATTTAAGTTAAACACATGAACGCATGAACACATGAACACAAACACATGAACACATAAACACATGAACACATAAACACCATGAACACATGAACACATAAACATGAACACATGAACGCATAAACACCATGAACACATGAACACCATGAACACATGAACACAAACACCATGAACACATGAACACATGAACACATGAACACATAAACACGAACACAGGAACACATGAACACATGAACACATGAACATGAACACATAAACATGAACACACGAACACATAAACACATAAACACCATGAACACATGAACACATGAACACATGAACACATGAACACATGAACACATGAACACATGAACACATAAACACCATGAACACATGAACACATAAACATGAACACATGAACGCATGAACACATAAACACATAAACACATGAACACATAAACATGAACACATAAACACCATGAACACATAAACACAAACACATAAACAAACACATGAACACATGAACACATAAACATGAACACATGAACACATGAACGCATGAACACATAAACACATGAACACCATGAACACATGAACACATGAACACGAACACATGAACGCATGAACGCATGAACACATAAACACATGAACATGAACACATGAACACATGAACACATGAACACAGGAACACATGAACACATAAACATGAACACATGAACACATAAACACATAAACACATGAACATGAACACATGAACACATGAACACATAAACACCATGAACACATGAACACATAAACACATAAACACATGAACACATGAACACATAAACATGAACACATGAACACATGAACACATGAACACATGAACACATGAACACATGAACACATGAACACATGAACACCATGAACACATGAACACATAAACACGAACACAGGAACACATGAACATGAACACATGAACACATAAACATGAACACACGAACACATAAACACATGAACACATAAACACCATGAACACATGAACACATAAACACCATGAACACATGAACACATAAACATGAACACATGAACGCATGAACACATAAACATGAACACATGAACACATGAACACATAAACACATAAACATGAACACATGAACACATGAACACATGAACACATGAACACCATGAACACATAAACACATGAACATGAACACATGAACGCATAAACACATGAACACATGAACACATGAACACATGAACACATGAACACATGAACACATAAACACCATGAACACATGAACACATGAATACATAAACACGAACACAGGAACACATGAACACATAAACACCATGAACACATGAACACATAAACACGAACACATGAACACATAAACATGAACACATGAACACATGAACACATAAACATGAACACACGAACACATAAACACATGAACACATAAACACCATGAACACATGAACACATAAACACCATGAACACATGAACACATAAACATGAACACATGAACGCATGAACACATAAACACATAAACACATAAACACATGAACACATGAACACATAAACATGAACACATGAACACATAAACACCATGAACACATGAACACATAAACACAAACACAAACACATGAACACATGAACACATAAACATGAACACATGAACGCATGAACACATAAACACATGAACACCATGAACACATGAACACATGAACACATGAACACATGAACACGAACACATGAACGCATGAACGCATGAACACATAAACACATAAACACCATGAACACATGAACACATGAACACATAAACACGAACACAGGAACACATGAACACATAAACATGAACACATGAACACATGAACATGAACACATGAACACATGAACACATGAACACATGAACACATGAACACATAAACACCATGAACACATGAACACATGAACACATAAACACGAACACAGGAACACATGAACACATAAACATGAACACATGAACACATGAACACATGAACACATAAACATGAACACATGAACACATGAACACATGAACACATAAACACGAACACATGAACACATGAACACATAAACACCATGAACACATGAACACATAAATACGAACACAGGAACACATGAACACATAAACATGAACACATGAACACATGAACACATAAACATGAACACATGAACACATGAACACATAAACATGAACACATACACACATGAACACATGAACACATAAACATGAACACATGAACACATAAACACGAACACATGAACACATGAACACATGAACACATAAACACCATGAACACATGAACACATGAACACATGAACACGAACACAGGAACACATGAACACATAAACATGAACACATGAACACATAAACACAGGAACACATGAACACATGAACACATAAACATGAACACATGAACACATAAACATGAACACATGAACACATAAACACGAACACAGGAACACATGAACACATAAACATGAACACATGAACACATAAACATGAACACATGAACACATGAACACATAAACATGAACACATGAACACATAAACATGAACACATAAACACATAAACACGAACACATGAACACATGAACACATGAACACGTAAACATGAACACATGAACACATAAACATGAACACATGAACACACGAACACAGGAACACATGAACACATAAACATGAACACATGAACACATGAACACATAAACATGAACACATGAACACATGAACATGAACACATGAACACATAAACACATGAACACATGAACACATGAACACATGAACACATGAACACATGAACACATAAACACATGAACACATGAACACATGAACACATGAACACATGAACACATAAACACATGAACACATGAACACATGAACACATGAACACATGAACACATGAACTCATGAACACATGAACACATGAACACATGAACACATGAACACATGAACACATAAACACATGAACACATGAACACATGAACACATGAACACATGAACACATGAACACATGAACACATGAACACATGACCATCAGAGCAGATCTCTGTAGCCTGAAAACCGGAAGCATCGAGCGGATCAGTGATCAGGCAGCTCCAATCAAACACCGGAAACATCGATCGGCCGCTGCTCCAAACAGACCGGGAGGAACCGAGGACATCTACCGGAGGAGCAGCTACCGGCCACCGGAGGAGCGGGACGGTCCTCTCACCGGCAGCTTACCGGCAGGATGGTCGGTTTGCAGTTAACGGAGTGACGTCACCTGGTGGGCTTTATGAGACTGTGATGCTAACAGAGAGCTAATGCTAACAGATATAAACATCAGCAGCTGCAGGAGCTCAGGTAGTTACAGGTAGTTACAGGTAGTTACAGGTAGTTACAGGTAGTTATTCATATTCATATTCACATGTTTCATAATAAAGAACTGCTCAGTGTTCAACATCCGGTGGTGTTACACTCTAATATGTCCCTCCCTTCAGGGCTGTGGACTTGTCTGTCTTACCTGTCTGCCTCTCACCTGTCTGTGTCTCACCTGGCTGTGTCTCACCTGTCTGTGTCTAACCTGTCTTCTGTCTCACCTGTCTGTGTCTCACCTGTCTGTGTCTCACCTGTCTTCTGTCTCACCTGTCTTCTGTCTCACCTGTCTTCTGTCTCACCTGGCTGTGTCTCACCTGGCTGTCTCAGGTGTCCGTGATGCTGCAGCTCCCTCTGGTGGTGACGGCTCAGGTGGACCTGGTCCTGGTCCTGGTGTCCCTGCTGTCCTTCTGGACGAGACTGAGCCGTCTCAGCTATCCCAACGCTGTGGTGTGAGTGTGTTTGTTTTATCCACCTGGTCACACAGAGAGACAGCCACCTGACTCCGTGATGTGTTTACCTGTCTTCCAGGTTTGATGAGGTGTACTACGGTCAGTTCTTGTCTCTCTACATGAAGAGAGTCTTCTTCATCGATGACAGCGGGCCGCCGCTCGGTCACATGATCCTGGCCCTCGGAGGTCAGTTACCACGACGACCACTCCACCCGATACCATGCTACCTGTGTGTCAGACACCTGTGTGATGATGTCATTAACCTGTGTGATGATGTCATTAACCTGTGTGATGATGTCATTAACCTGTGTTGCAGCGTACCTCGGAGGGTTTGATGGGAACTTTGTGTGGAACAGAATTGGAGCAGGTAGGAACACCAGCTACTGTAACACCACCCGCCACTTTAAACCAGTTCAAACCACTTTAAACCGGTTAAAACCCAGTAGTACCCCAGCAGTGTGGGTGTGTTTGTTTCGTTGCACAGAGTACCCCAGCAGTGTGGGTGTGTTTGTTTCGTTGCACAGAGTACCCCAGCAGTGTGGGTGTGTTTGTTTCGTTGCACAGAGTACCCCAGCAGTGTGGGTGTGTTTGTTTCGTTGCACAGAGTACCCCAGCAGTGTGGGTGTGTTTGTTTCGTTGCACAGAGTACCCCAGCAGTGTGGGTGTGTTTGTTTCGTTGCACAGAGTACCCCAGCAGTGTGGGTGTGTGGAGTCTGCGGTTGCTGCCGGCTCTGTGTGGAGCTCTCTGTGTTCCTCTGGTCTACCTGCTGACTCTGGAGCTCAAGTTCTCTCACCTGTCGGCTCTGGGAGCTGCAGTGCTGCTGCTGCTAGGTGAGTGTCCACAGCGCGCACGTCAACGCACGTCAACGCACGTCAACGCACGTCAACGCACGTCAACATCACAATAATCCGCTGCTGGTTTCCAGCTACAACTGATTATTATAATATTGAGGATCAAATTCTGACGACACAATATCATCTGACACTATAGGTGTGGTGCGTTCAGGGACTGAAATAAACATGGGGCGTTCAGGGACTAAAATAAACATGGGGCGTTCAGGGACTAAAATAAACATGGGGCGTTCAGGGACTAAAATAAACATGGGGCGTTCAGGGACTAGAGCTGCTTCTCATTTCAGCATTTTTCGCCTCCTCGTCTCCTCGCTCCTCGTCTCCTCGTCTCCTTGCTCCTCGCTCCTCCGGCTGTGACCCGGAAATCGATCTCAGTCCTCCATCTTGAAGGACGTCCCAATTCATAAAATGCGCATCGAGGAGCGAGGAGCGAGGAGCGAGGAGGCTTGCTGGAGGAGCTATGAGCGAGGATACACCAGTGCATCCTCCAGTGTTTCCTGCACAGAAGTTTATCACCGACCGACACGCCCCCTTACTGAATATCAGTTATTGATTGGACGCTGCGCCGGTCGGTTTGATCAGATACATCAACATCACTGAGTTTCATACCGGAGTGAAGACAGATCACAGATTAACAGTTTTATAGTTTAGTTGTCTTCTGATTCACCATCTAGTTATAATCTGTGTTAACTGTAGGAGTGAACAGCAGACGGAGCATGTTGATGGTGAAGTGATCCAGCAGCAGAAGGACCTGCAGGAGCTCTGCTTCACACACCGTCACTGAAGGAGTCTGACTCTGAGAGGGGTTTATAAAACCTGACAACAAACAGACTTAAAATAACTTTCTTCATTTATTAGAAAGAGTTTTCTTTTGATGATCTGTTATTTCACTCATTCACTTTTATTAAGGATCCAGTTAAAGTCAGAGAGAGAAGGAGAGTCTGTCTTTTATACCTTTTACATCATTTATCATCATTTCCATTCAGTCACATGTGAAGCTGATAATTCCTGAGCGTCGGGTTTGATATGAGTTACATCATTTCACTTTCCCCTGAAACATTCAGACTAATACAGAACTTCTACTGTCAGAACATCAATAACTACAGACGCTAATAATGAATACATAATATAAAGATATTGATCCAGTAGAGATGGTTCCTGGTCCTCTAAGCAGGACTCAGTCCACAGTAGAGATGGTTCCTGGTCCTGTAAGCAGGACTCAGTCCACAGTAGAGATGGTTCCTGGTCCTGTAAGCAGGACTCAGTCCACAGTAGAGATGGTTCCTGGTCCTGTAAGCAGGACTCAGTCCACAGTAGAGATGGTTCCTGGTCCTCTAAGCAGGACTCAGTCCACAGTAGAGATGGTTCCTGGTCCTGTAAGCAGGACTCAGTCCACAGTAGAGATGGTTCCTGGTCCTGTAAGCAGGACTCAGTCCACAGTAGAGATGGTTCCTGGTCCTCTAAGCAGGACTCAGTCCACAGTAGAGATGGTTCCTGGTCCTGTAAGCAGGACTCAGTCCACAGTAGAGATGGTTCCTGGTCCTGTAAGCAGGACTCAGTCCACAGTAGAGATGGTTCCTGGTC
This sequence comes from Sebastes paucispinis, assembly GCA_036937225.1. Lineage (NCBI taxonomy): Eukaryota > Metazoa > Chordata > Actinopteri > Perciformes > Sebastidae > Sebastes > Sebastes paucispinis. The sequence goes on along the minus strand of JAUPFX010000006.1, from coordinate 760,366 downwards.
CTGTAAGCAGGACTCAGTCCACAGTAGAGATGGTTCCTGGTCCTGTAAGCAGGACTCAGTCCACAGTAGAGATGGTTCCTGGTCCTGTAAGCAGGACTCAGTCCACAGTAGAGATGGTTCCTGGTCCTCTAAGCAGGACTCAGTCCACAGTAGAGATGGTTCCTGGTCCTGTAAGCAGGACTCAGTCCACAGTAGAGATGGTTCCTGGTCCTGTAAGCAGGACTCAGTCCACAGTAGAGATGGTTCCTGGTCCTCTAAGCAGGACTCAGTCCACAGTAGAGATGGTTCCTGGTCCTGTAAGCAGGACTCAGTCCACAGTAGAGATGGTTCCTGGTCCTGTAAGCAGGACTCAGTCCACAGTAGAGATGGTTCCTGGTCCTGTAAGCAGGACTCAGTCCACAGTAGAGATGGTTCCTGGTCCTGTAAGCAGGACTCAGTCCACAGTAGAGATGGTTCCTGGTCCTCTAAGCAGGACTCAGTCCACAGTAGAGATGGTTCCTGGTCCTGTAAGCAGGACTCAGTCCACAGTAGAGATGGTTCCTGGTCCTCTAAGCAGGACTCAGTAGCTGTTATTCATGTGCAGGTGTTTGTTAAACAGGTAACAGGCTACAGAGAGGAAACACTGCTGCTCTGATAACTCTGTTTCTTTATTACTATTAGATCAGTTCAGACACAAACAGCTGTTGAAGCTGACTGACAGCTGATCCAGATGTGATCAGCTGCTGCTGTCATCAGAAACGGACGTCGCTTCACGTGGCGCTTCAGAGGAAACGACGTCTCATGTCTCTAAAAACATATTTACTCGTTTCCTCTCTCCTCGAGTCGTTTCCTCGCCTCCTCCGCTCGCATCTCCCGTGGGCGGGACTAAGACGCGAGTCGAGGAGCCGAGGAGCCGAGGAGTCGAGGAGTCAAGCCGTATAAAAGCACTAATGGGAAAGACCCTAGGGCTGCATCCCAAAGCTCTTAATTGCATCCCTGTTTCCCTCACTTGCGTCTTTTCCTTGCGTCTTAGTCCCTCTCACCAGGGAAGCATGGAGAGACGCAAGGAAACCATGCGAGGAGAGAGGAAACGAGGAAATACGATTTAAGAGACATGAGATGTCGTTTCCTCTGAAGCGTCACGTGAAGCGACGTCCGTTTCTGATGACAGCAGCAGCTGATCACATCTGGATCAGCTGTCAGTCAGCTTTAACAGCTGTTTGTGTCTGAACTGATCTAATACTAATAAAGACAAGTGCTCTTTATATTATTGATTCATTATTAGCGTCTGTAGTTATTGATATTCTGATTGTGAGCTCATTATTTAATAACTCAGAATATGACTGTGGTGTCTTTTGAACACTGGTCATTATTTATTAGGCTAAAGGGAAAATGTAAATGATGTAACTCAAACCGACGTTCAGGAATCATCAGCCTCATGTGACTGAATGGAAATGAGGATAAAGGATGTGAAAGGTGTTTGTTGCTGACAGACAGACTCTCCTTCTCTCTCTGACTTTAATAGTTTCATTAATAAAAGTTAACGGGGGAAATAACAGATCATAAAAAGACACATCATTCTAATAAATGAAGAAAGTTAATTTAAGTCAGTTCATCAGGTGTTATAAACCCCTCTGACTGTCAGGCTGCTTCACTGACGCTGTGTGAAGCAGAGCTACTGCAGGTCCTTCTGCTGCTCAGAGCTTCAGTTAACTCAGATTATAACTAGAATCAGAAGACAACTCAACTAGAACACCTTTAATCTGATCTGTCTTCACTCCGGTATAAAACTCAGTGATGTTGAGAGGTAAAGTTATCAGATCAGTCCGGTCGGCAGCAGCGTCCAATCAGTAACTGATATCCAATAAGGGGGCGTGTCGGTCGGTAAAAGACTTCCCGGGAGGATACACTGGTGTATCCTCGCTCATAGCTCCTCCGGCAAGCGTCCTCGCTCCTCGCTCCTCGCTCCTCGCTCCTCGCTCCTCGGTCCTCGGTCCTCGGTCCTCGCTCCTCGCTCCTCGCTCCTCGCTCCTCGCTCCTCGGTCCTCGCTCCTCGGTCCTCGCTCCTCGCTCCTCGCTCCTCGCTCCTCGCTCCTCGCTCCTCGCTCCTCGGTCCTCGCTCCTCGGTCCTCGGTCCTCGCTCCTCGCTCCTCGCTCCTCGCTCCTCGCTCCTCGCTCCTCGGTCCTCGGTCCTCGGTCCTCGCTCCTCGGTGCACAAATAAGAGCTTCGGGACGGTCTTCAAGATGGCGCACCAGAACAACTTCCGGTTCGATCGAGGATCGAGGAGCGAGGAAACGAAAATTAAGAGCTTTGGGACGCACCCTAAAATGAGCTCGGGGCCTTCAGGTACTAATATGACGGTGGGGCGTTCAGGGACTAATATGACAGTGGGGCCTTCAGGTACTAATATGACAGTGGGGCGTTCAGGGATTAATATGACCGTGGGGCGTTCAGGGACTAAAATGAGCGTGAGGCGTTCAGGGACTGTGGTGTGTTCAGGGACCAAGATGAATGAGGTGTAATGACTCGTCGTTGTGTTTGCAGACAACTCTCTGATCGTTCAGTCCCGGTTCATGTTACTGGAGTCTGTCCTCATCTTCTTCGTGTTGCTGGCCTTCTTCTCCTACCTGAGGTTCCACAACGCTCCCGACAGGTGAGACACACACACACACACACACACACACACACTCCAGTCAGTGTGACCCACCTCTGACCTCTGACCTCTCTGTGACTCCTCAGCTGGTTCAGGTACGGCTGGCTGCTCCTCTCTGGAGCTGCATGTGCTGCAGCCGTCGGGTGAGGACCTGATATTACTATAATAATATAATCATGATGTAATATCAGTATTTATGTCGAGAGTGACAGTGTGTGTGTCTGTCTGTCTGTCTGTCTGTCTGTCTGTGTGTCTGTCTGTCTGTCTGTCTGTGTGTCTGTCTGTCTGTCTGTCTGTCTGTCTGTCTGTCTGTCTGTCTGTGTGTCTGTCTGTCTGTCTGTGTGTGTGTCTGTCTGTCTGTCTGTCTGTCTGTGTGTGTCTGTCTGTCTGTCTGTCTGTCTGTCTGTGTGTGTGTCTGTCTGTCTGTCTGTCTGTCTGTGTGTGTGTCTGTCTGTCTGTGTGTGTGTCTGTCTGTCTGTCTGTCTGTCTGTCTGTCTGTCTGTCTGTCTGTCTGTCTGTGTGTCTGTCTGTGTGTCTGTCTGTGTGTCTGTCTGTCTGTCTGTCTGTCTGTCTGTGTGTCTGTCTGTCTGTGTGTGTGTCTGTCTGTCTGTCTGTCTGTCTGTCTGTGTGTGTGTCTGTCTGTCTGTCTGTCTGTCTGTGTGTGTCTGTCTGTCTGTCTGTCTGTCTGTCTGTCTGTCTGTCTGTCTGTCTGTCTGTGTGTGTCTGTCTGTCTGTCTGTCTGTCTGTCTGTCTGTCTGTCTGTCTGTCTGTGTGTCTGTCTGTCTGTCTGTCTGTCTGTGTGTCTGTCTGTCTGTCTGTCTGTCTGTCTGTCTGTCTGTCTGTCTGTCTGTCTGTCTGTCTGTCTGTGTGTGTGTCTGTCTGTCTGTGTGTGTGTCTGTCTGTCTCTGTCTGTCTGTCTGTGTGTGTGTGTGTGTGTGTGTGTGTGTGTGTGTGTCAGGGTGAAGTATATGGGCGTGTTCTCCTACCTGCTCCTGGTGGGCGTGGCCTCTCTGCACACCTGGAACCTGATTGGAGACCGAGCTGTCAGTCATGTGAGTCCAGAATCAGTGATTGGTTTCAGTTGATGTTGATCTGTGATGCGTTTGTGACCGTTATAAAAACTCTGGCACATTCAAGGACACTCCGACATCTGACCGTCAGCAAACCTTATAATACAAGAAGCTGTGAAATCAATAATCAATGTTTTACGTATGTGTGTGTGTGTGTGTGTGTGTGTGTGTGTGTGTAGCTCAGTGTGTGTGTGCAGTGTGTGTGTCGTGCCATGTGTCTGTTGGTGGTTCCGGTTCTTCTCTACGTGTTCTGGTTCTACGTCCACCTGACTCTCCTGCACCGCAGCGGACCACATGACCAGCTGATGAGCTCCGCCTTCCAGGCCAGTCTTGAGGTAACACACACACACACACAGATTGATTGATTGATTGACTGACTGACTGATTGATTGACCGATCAATAGATGTATTGATGTATTGATGTCTGTCTTCAGGGCGGTCTCTCCAGGATCACTCAGGGTCAGCCTCTGGAAGTCTCTTACGGCAGTCAGGTGACCTTAAGAAGCTCCGCCTCTCAGCCAATCCCCTGCTGGCTCCACTCGCACAAAGCCAACTACCCAATCAGGTGCTGCCAGCTCACACGGACGCAGCGGCCAATCAGAGAGCTGTCAGCTGACGTTTGAATAACGTGACTTCCTGTTTCCTGTCCAGGTATGAGAACGGGCGGGGCAGCTCCCACCAGCAGCAAGTCACCTGTTATCCTTTCAAAGACGTCAACAACTGGTGGATCATCAAAGAGCCCGGCAGGTAGGCCACCTGTCTGTCTGTCCCGGGGCATGCTGGGAGATGTAGTCCCCGTCTAACCCGTCTCTGTCCGACAGACAGGAGCTGGTGGTCAGCAGTCCTCCTCGACCTGTCCGTCACGGTGATGTCATCCAGCTGGTTCACGGGATGACCTCACGTTTCCTCAACAGGTAAACAGCTCACCTGACTACCGTGGTGCATTCAAGGACAATCCAACATCTGAGAACTGATGCTCAAACAAACAAACAAACAAATGAACACAGACTGTACTACTACATTACCCATGAGCCTTAGCTGCAGCGCAGTCAGTGTAATCTTATCTTCAGCTCACTGTGATGGCTGTTGGTCAGTGAAATGCACCCTGGGAGACGTAGTTGACTTCTTCATCTTTAGTTTGACCAACACTGAACACACTGAACACACTGAAAACACTGAACACTGAACACACTGAACACACTGAACACACTGAACACTGAACACACTGAACACACTGAACACTGAACACACTGAACACTGAACACTGAACACTGAACACACTGAACACACTGAACACTGAACACACTGAACACTGAACACACTGAACACACTGAACACTGAACACACTGAACACACTGAACACTCTGAACACTCTGAACACTGAACACACTGAACACTGAACACACTGAACACACTGAACACACTGAACACACTGAACACACTGAACACTGAACACACTGAACACTGAACACTGAACACACTGAACACACTGAACACACTGAACACACTGAACACTGAACACACTGAACACTGAACACTGAACGCACTGAACACACTGAACACTGAACACACTGAACACACTGAACACTGAACACACTGAACACTGAACACACTGAACACTGAACACACTGAACACACTGAACACTGAACACACTGAACACTGAACACTGAACACTGAACACACTGAACACACTGAACACTGAACACACTGAACACTGAACACACTGAACACTGAACACACTGAACACTGAACACACTGAACACACTGAACACACTGAACACTGAACACACTGAACACTGAACACTGAACACACTGAACACACTGAACACTCTGAACACTCTGAACACTGAACACACTGAACACACTGAACACTGAACACACTGAACACTGAACACTGAACACACTGAACACTGAACACACTGAACACACTGAACACTGAACACACTGAACACTGAACACACTGAACACTGAACACGACAACAGGAAGTCTGACACCGACTTTATTTATTCATTTATAACGTATCAGAAGTTCTTCTGCTGACGCTCATCCAGACGCCGTGTGTGTGTGTGTGTGTGTGTGTGTGTGTGTGTGTCTGTGTGTCTGTGTGTCTGTGTGTCTGTGTGTCTGTCTGTCTGTCTGTCTGTCTGTCGTAGTCATGATGTCGCAGCTCCCATGAGCCCTCACTCTCAGGAAGTGTCGGGTTACATCAACTTCAACGTTTCCATGGCGGCACAGAACCTCTGGAGAGTGGTAAGACCAGCTGAACCAAATATCTATATACATATCTATATATATATACAGTGTTGTCACGCAGTTATCACGTATTTTCACGGTGTTTGTCACGGTGTTTGTCACGGTGTTGTCACGGTGTTGTCACGGTGTTTGTCACAGTGTTTGTCACAGTGTTTGTCACGGTGTTGTCACGGTGTTTGTCACAGTGTTTGTCACAGTGTTTGTCACGGTGTTGTCACAGTGTTTGTCACGGTGTTTGTCACAGTGTTTGTCACGGTGTTGTCACGGTGTTTGTCACAGTGTTTGTCACAGTGTTTGTCACGGTGTTGTCACGGTGTTTGTCACGGTGTTGTCACGGTGTTGTCACGGTGTTTGTCACGGTGTTGTCACGGTGTTTGTCACGGTGTTGTCACGGTGTTGTCACGGTGTTTGTCACGGTGTTTGTCACGTGTTGTCACGGTGTTGTCACGGTGTTTGTCACAGTGTTTGTCACGGTGTTATCACGGTGTTTGTCACGGTGTTTGTCACGGTGTTGTCACGGTGTTGTCACGGTGTTGTCACGGTGTTTGTCACGGTGTTGTCACGGTGTTTGTCACGGTGTTTGTCACGTGTTGTCACGGTGTTGTCACGGTGTTTGTCACGGTGTTTGTCACGGTGTTTGTCACGGTGTTGTCTTGGCGTTTGGGAGTACGATAGAAGTGTAGTTTTGTGTGTCAGTAACGTTCAAGTACTACGTACAAGCCTGTATTTCTAACACCCCATCTCTCTGCAGGACATCTCTAACAGGGAGGCGGAGTCAGAGTCCTGGAAGACGATCCTGTCTGAGGTCCGATTGGTCCACGTCAACACCTCAGCTGTCCTAAAGGTACTGACAGGATGTGACAGACACATGTGACCCAACTGTTTCCTGTGTGACCATATAATGACATGACCGTGTGTGTGTGTGTGTGTGTGTGTGTGTGTGTGTGTGTGTGTGTGTGTGTGTGTGCGCAGCTGAGTGGCGTGTCTCTTCCAGACTGGGGTTTCCGTCAGTTGGAGATCGTCGCAGAGAAATCGTTTAAAGCTCACAGCAGCAGTTTTGGCTGGACGGTCGAGGAGCACCGATATGGAACCAGTACGACCCCTGACCTCTGACCTCAACACTAGACATAATAACTGGGAGCTGGATCCAGAATCATTCACTAGTCATTCTACTATACGTCACTCTGTGTGTTCACTGATCAGTCACCCAACTACAGCATGTCTTTGACTGATTTAAAAACTCTAATTGTTGATGCATTTAAGGACAGTCAGACATCTGAGGTTTGATTTAGTCTTTTGTGTGTTTGTGTGTGTGCAGGTCAGGAGCAGAAGGAGAGGGAGGCGGAGCTTCACTCTCCGACTCACATAGACGTGGACAGAAAAATTTCCTTCTGGGCAAAATTTTTCGAGCTTCAGGTACGACAGTGAACGCATCATCACGTTACCGTCTATTTAAACAAACTTTATTGTCATGACAGCAGAGTGATGATGTCATGTTGTCGTGACAGCAGAGTGATGATGTCATGTTGTCGTGACAGCAGAGTGATGATGTCATGTTGTCGTGGCAGCAGAGTGATGATGTCATGTTGTCGTGACAGCAGAGTGATGATGTCATGTTGTCGTGACAGCAGAATGATGATGTCATGTTGTCGTGGCAGCAGAGTGATGATGTCATGTTGTCGTGGCAGCAGAGTGATGATGTCATGTTGTCGTGGCAGCAGAGTGATGATGTCATGTTGTCGTGACAACAGAATGATGTCATGTTGTCATGACAACAGAATGATGATGTCATGTTGTCGTGACAGCAGAGTGATGATGTCATGTTGTCGTGACAGCAGAATGATGATGTCATGTTGTCATGACAGCAGAATGATGATGTCATGTTGTCGTGACAACAGAATGATGTCATGTTGTCGTGACAGCAGAATGATGATGTCATGTTGTCGTGACAGCAGAATGATGATGTCATGTTGTCATGACAGCAGAATGATGATGTCATGTTGTCGTGACAGCAGAGTGGTGATGTCATGTTGTCGTGACAGCAGAATGATGATGTCATGTTGTCGTGGCAGCAGAGTGATGATGTCATGTTGTCGTGACAACAGAATGATGTCATGTTGTCGTGGCAGCAGAGTGATGATGTCATGTTGTCGTGGCAGCAGAGTGATGATGTCATGTTGTCGTGACAGCAGAGTGATGATGTCATGTTGTCGTGACAACAGAATGATGTCATGTTGTCATGACAACAGAATGATGATGTCATGTTGTCGTGACAGCAGAGTGATGATGTCATGTTGTCGTGGCAGCAGAGTGATGATGTCATGTTGTCGTGACAGCAGAATGATGATGTCATGTTGTCGTGGCAGCAGAGTGATGATGTCATGTTGTCGTGACAGCAGAATGATGATGTCATGTTGTCGTGGCAGCAGAGTGATGATGTCATGTTGTCGTGACAGCAGAATGATGATGTCATGTTGTCGTGACAGCAGAATGATGATGTCATGTTGTCGTGGCAGCAGAGTGATGATGTCATGTTGTCGTGACAACAGAATGATGTCATGTTGTCATGACAACAGAATGATGATGTCATGTTGTCGTGGCAGCAGAGTGATGATGTCATGTTGTCGTGACAGCAGAGTGATGATGTCATGTTGTCATGACAACAGAATGATGATGTCATGTTGTCGTGACAGCAGAGTGATGATGTCATGTTGTCGTGACAACAGAATGATGTCATGTTGTCATGACAACAGAATGATGATGTCATGTTGTCGTGACAGCAGAGTGGTGATGTCATGTTGTCGTGACAGCAGAGTGGTGATGTCATGTTGTCGTGGCAGCAGAATGATGATGTCATGTTGTCGTGACAACAGAATGATGTCATGTTGTCATGACAACAGAATGATGATGTCATGTTGTCGTGACAGCAGAGTGATGATGTCATGTTGTCGTGACAGCAGAATGATGTCATGTTGTCGTGACAGCAGAATGATGATGTCATGTTGTCATGACAACAGAATGATGTCATGTTGTCGTGACAGCAGAATGATGATGTCATGTTGTCGTGACAGCAGAGTGGTGATGTCATGTTGTCGTGACAGCAGAATGATGATGTCATGTTGTCGTGACAGCAGAGTGGTGATGTCATGTTGTCGTGACAGCAGAATGATGATGTCATGTTGTCGTGACAACAGAATGATGTCATGTCATGACAGCAGAATGATGATGTCATGTTGTCGTGACAGCAGAATGATGATGTCATGTTGTCGTGACAGCAGAATGATGATGTCATGTTGTCGTGACAGCAGAATGATGATGTCATGTTGTCGTGGCAGCAGAGTGATGATGTCATGTTGTCGTGGCAGCAGAGTGATGATGTCATGTTGTCGTGACAACAGAATGATGTCATGTTGTCATGACAACAGAATGATGATGTCATGTTGTCGTGGCAGCAGAGTGATGATGTCATGTTGTCGTGACAGCAGAGTGATGATGTCATGTTGTCGTGACAGCAGAGTGATGATGTCATGTTGTCGTGACAGCAGAATGATGATGTCATGTTGTCGTGGCAGCAGAGTGATGATGTCATGTTGTCGTGGCAGCAGAGTGATGATGTCATGTTGTCGTGACAGCAGAGTGATGATGTCATGTTGTCGTGACAACAGAATGATGTCATGTTGTCATGACAACAGAATGATGATGTCATGTTGTCGTGACAGCAGAGTGATGATGTCATGTTGTCGTGACAGCAGAATGATGATGTCATGTTGTCGTGGCAGCAGAGTGATGATGTCATGTTGTCGTGACAGCAGAATGATGATGTCATGTTGTCGTGGCAGCAGAGTGATGATGTCATGTTGTCGTGACAGCAGAATGATGATGTCATGTTGTCGTGGCAGCAGAGTGATGATGTCATGTTGTCGTGGCAGCAGAGTGATGATGTCATGTTGTCGTGACAACAGAATGATGTCATGTTGTCGTGACAACAGAATGATGATGTCATGTTGTCGTGACAGCAGAGTGATGATGTCATGTTGTCGTGACAGCAGAATGATGATGTCATGTTGTCGTGACAGCAGAGTGGTGATGTCATGTTGTCGTGACAGCAGAATGATGATGTCATGTTGTCGTGACAACAGAATGATGTCATGTTGTCATGACAACAGAATGATGATGTCATGTTGTCGTGACAGCAGAGTGATGATGTCATGTTGTCGTGACAACAGAATGATGTCATGTTGTCATGACAACAGAATGATGATGTCATGTTGTCGTGACAGCAGAGTGGTGATGTCATGTTGTCGTGACAGCAGAGTGGTGATGTCATGTTGTCGTGGCAGCAGAATGATGATGTCATGTTGTCGTGACAACAGAATGATGTCATGTTGTCATGACAACAGAATGATGTCATGTTGTCGTGACAACAGAATGATGATGTCATGTTGTCGTGACAGCAGAGTGATGTCATGTTGTCGTGACAGCAGAATGATGATGTCATGTTGTCGTGACAGCAGAGTGGTGATGTCATGTTGTCGTGACAGCAGAATGATGATGTCATGTTGTCGTGACAACAGAATGATGTCATGTTGTCATGACAACAGAATGATGATGTCATGTTGTCGTGACAGCAGAGTGATGATGTCATGTTGTCGTGACAACA
>JAUPFX010000006.1:708477-727148 GCA_036937225.1 Sebastes paucispinis | reverse complement strand
ATACACTACTATATACTACTATACACTACAATATACTACGATATACTACAATATACTACTATACACTACTATACACTACTATATACTACTATATACTACAATATACTACTATACACTACTATATACTACTATATATTACAATACACTACAATATACTACAATACACTACTATACACTACAATATACTACTATATACTACAATATACTACTATACACTACTATACACTACTATATACTACTATATACTACAATACACTACAATATACTACAATATACTACAATACACTACTATACACTACAATATACTACTATATACTACAATATACTACTATACACTACTATACACTACTATATACTACTATATACTACAATACACTACAATATACTACAATATACTACAATACACTACAATATACTATAATACACTACAATATACTACAATAATATACTAAAATATACTACAATAATATACTACAATATACTACAATACACTACAATAATATACTACAATATACTACAATATACTACAATATACTACAATACACTACAATAATATACTACAATATACTACAATACACTACAATAATATACTACAATATACTACAATACACTACAATATACTACAATACACTACAATATACTACAAAAACATACTACAATATACTACAATATACTAAAATATACTACAATATACTACAATATACTACAATACACTACAATATACTACTATACACTACTATACACTACTATATACTACTATATACTACAATACACCACAATACACTACAATATACTACAAAAACATACTACAATATACTACAATATACTACAATATACTAAAATATACTACAATATACTACAATATACTACAATATACTACAATACACTACAATATACTACTATACACTACTATACACTACAATATACTACTATATACTACAATATACTACTATACACTACTATATACTACTATATACTACAATACACTACAATATACTACAATATACTACAATACACTACTATACACTACAATATACTACTATATACTACAATATACTACTATACACTACTATACACTACTATATACTACTATATACTACAATATACTACAATATACTACAATACACTACAATATACTATAATACACTACAAAATACTACAATAATATACTACAATATACTACAATATACTACAATAATATACTACAATATACTACAATACACTACAATAATATACTACAATACACTACAATACACTACAATATACTACAATACACTACAATATACTATAATATACTACAATATACTACAATACACTACAATATACTACAATACACTACAATAATATACTACAATACACTACAATACACTACAATACACTACAAAAATATTCTACAATTTACTAAAATATACTACAATGCACTACAATATACTACAATACACTACAATATACTACAATATACTAAAATATACTACAATATACTACAATACACTACAAAAATATACTACAATATACTACAATACACTACAAAAATATACTACAATATACTACAATATACTACAATATACTAAAATATACTACAATATACTACAATATACTACAATATACTACAATACACTACAATACACTACAAAAATATACTACAATATACTACAATATACTACAATATACTACAATACACTACAATACACTACAAAAATATACTACAATATACTACAATATACTACAATATACTACAATACACTACAATACACTACAATACACTACAAAAATATACTACAATATACTACAATATACTACAATACACTACAATATACTACAATATACTACAATACACTACAATACACTACAAAAATATACTACAATATACTACAATATACTACAATACACTACAATATACTACAATATACTACAATACACTACAATATACTACAATATACTAAAATATACTACAATATACTACAATATACTACAATACACTACAATACACTACAAAAATATACTACAATATACTACAATACACTACAATACACTACAATAATATACTACAATATACTACAATACACTACAATACACTACAATATACTACTATACACTACAAAAATATTCTACAATTTACTAAAATATACTACAATACACTACAATATACTAAAATATACTACAATATACTACAATACACTACAATACACTACAAAAATATACTACAATATACTACAATACACTACAATACACTACAAAAATATACTACAATATACTACAATATACTACAATACACTACTATATACTACAATATACTACAATACACTACAATACACTACAAAAATATACTACAATATACTACAATATACTACAATACACTACAATATACTACAATATACTACAATACACTACAATACACTACAATACACTACAAAAATATACTACAATATACTAAAATATACTACAATACACTACAATACACTACAATACACTACAAAAATATACTACAATATACTAAAATATACTACAATATACTACAATACACTACAAAAATATACTACAATATACTACAATACACTACAATACACTACAAAAATATACTACAATATACTAAAATATACTACAATATACTACAATATACTACAATATACTACAATACACTACAATACACTACAAAAATATACTACAATATACTACAATATACTACAATATACTACAATATACTACAATACACTACAATACACTACAAAAATATACTACAATATACTACAATATACTACAATACACTACAATACACTACAAAAATATACTACAATATACTACAATATACTACAATACACTACAAAAATATACTACAATATACTACAATACACTACAATACACTACAATAATATACTACAATATACTACAATATACTACAATACACTACAATACACTACAATACACTACAATATACTACTATACACTACAAAAATATTCTACAATTTACTAAAATATACTACAATACACTACAATATACTAAAATATACTACAATATACTACAATACACTACAATACACTACAAAAATATACTACAATATACTACAATACACTACAATACACTACAAAAATATACTACAATATACTACAATATACTACAATACACTACTATATACTACAATATACTACAATACACTACAATATACAAAAATATACTACAATATACTACAATATACTACAATACACTACAATACACTACAATACACTACAATATACTACAATATACTACAATATACTAATACACTACACCTGAGGTAGTAAACACACTGATGTACTCAGATATAATACTCCTGAGGTACGTGGTACTAATGGACATGTTGTGTCTTCAGATGTGTGAGTCTCAGGTGAGGACCGTCAGTCTGGAGCTGCTGTCCTCTCTGCAGGACGGGGACCTCAGGTTGGACACCCTGAAGGACAGAATGGAACATCTGGAACACGTCAGTGAGCAGGTAAACATGAACACCTGGAACACCTGGAGCACCTGGAGCACCTGGAACACCTGGAACACCTGGAACAATGTCACCTGAAGGTCCCTCTAGTAGCGGTTCTGGAGCTTTCGGTCGAGTGAACGTGGACGAGACATTTTAACATCTAGACTCCATCTGCTGATGAAGACCATGAGACAGGAATGAAAGCTCCAGAATATTTGTCAACTAAACAAAGTCAATGTCCTGTGTTCAGGAGGCGTGTGTCCTCTGTGTCCTGTGTTCAGGAGGCGTGTGTCCTCTGTGTCCTGTGTTCAGGAGGCGTGTGTCCTCTGTGTCCTGTGTTCAGGAGGTGTGTGTCCTCTGTGTCCTGTGTTCTGGAGGCGTGTGTCCTCTGTGTCCTGTGTTCAGGAGGCGTGTGTCCTCTGTGTCCTGTGTTCAGGAGGCGTGTGTCCTCTGTGTCCTGTGTTCAGGAGGCGTGTGTCCTCTGTGTCCTGTGTTCAGGAGGCGTGTGTCCTCTGTGTCCTGTGTTCAGGAGGCGTGTGTCCTCTGTGTCCTGTGTTCAGGAGGCGTGTGTCCTCTGTGTCCTGTGTTCAGGAGGTGTGTGTCCTCTGGGAGGAGGTGCAGGAGGAGTTGCAGCTGAAGGAGATCAGGATCCTGGAGCTGAACCACAAACTGACTGAATGTGAGACTCAACGAACCCACGAGGTCAGACTGAGGTCAACATCAAGTATTCATCTATCATAGAAATACATCAAGTATTTATCTATCATAGAAATACATCAAGTATTTATATAGAACCTAAATACATCAAGTATTCATCTATCATAGAAATACATCAAGTATTTATCTATCATAGAAATACATCAAGTATTTATCTATCATAGAAATACATCAAGTATTTATATAGAACCTAAATACATCAAGTATTCATCTATCATAGAAATACATCAAGGATTCATCTATCATAGAAATACATCAAGTATTTATATAGAACCTAAATACATCAAGTATTCATCTATCATAGAAATACATCAAGTATTTATCTATCATAGAAATACATCAAGTATTCATCTATCATAGAAATACATCAAGTATTTATATAGAACCTAAATACATCAAGTATTCATCTATCATAGAAATACATCAAGTATTCATCTATCATAGAAATACATCAAGGATTCATCTATCATAGAAATACATCAAGTATTTATCTATCATAGAAATACATCAAGTATTCATCTATCATAGAAATACATCAAGTATTTATATAGAACCTAAATACATCAAGGATTCATCTATCATAGAAATACATCAAGGATTCATCTATCATAGAAATACATCAAGTATTCATCTATCATAGAAATACATCAAGTATTTATCTATCATAGAAATACATCAAGTATTCATCTATCATAGAAATACATCAAGTATTTATCCATCATAGAAATACATCAAGTATTTATATAGAACCTAAATACATCAAGTATTCATCTATCATAGAAATACATCAAGTATTTATCCATCATAGAAATACATCAAGTATTTATATAGAACCTAAATACATCAAGTATTCATCTATCATAGAAATACAT
Organism: Sebastes paucispinis; assembly: GCA_036937225.1. Classification (NCBI taxonomy): domain Eukaryota; kingdom Metazoa; phylum Chordata; class Actinopteri; order Perciformes; family Sebastidae; genus Sebastes; species Sebastes paucispinis. Next base: position 722,110 of record JAUPFX010000006.1, on the reverse strand, counting down.
CAAGGATTCATCTATCATAGAAATACATCAAGTATTCATCTATCATAGAAATACATCAAGTATTTATCTATCATAGAAATACATCAAGTATTCATCTATCATAGAAATACATCAAGGATTCATCTATCATAGAAATACATCAAGTATTCATCTATCATAGAAATACATCAAGTATTTATCTATCATAGAAATACATCAAGTATTCATCTATCATAGAAATACATCAAGTATTTATCCATCATAGAAATACATCAAGTATTTATATAGAACCTAAATACATCAAGTATTCATCTATCATAGAAATACATCAAGTATTCATCTATCATAGAAATACATCAAGTATTTATATAGAACCTAAATACATCAAGTATTCATCTATCATAGAAATACATCAAGTATTTATATAGAACCTAAATACATCAAGTATTTATCTATAACCTAAATACATCAAGTATTCATCTATCATAGAAATACATCAAGTATTCATCTATCATAGAAATACATCAAGTATTTATCTATCATAGAAATACATCAAGTATTCATCTATCATAGAAATACATCAAGTATTCATCTATCATAAAAATACATCAAGTATTCATCTATCATAGAAATACATCAAGTATTCATCTATCATAGAAATACATCAAGTATTTATATATAACCTAAATACATCAAGTATTCATCTATCATAGAAATACATCAAGTATTTATATAGAACCTAAATACATCAAGTATTCATCTATCATAGAAATACATCAAGTATTTATATAGAACCTAAATACATCAAGTATTCATCTATCATAGAAATACATCAAGTATTTATATAGAACCTAAATACATCAAGTATTTATCTATAACCTAAATACATCAAGTATTTATCTATCATAGAAATACATCAAGTATTCATCTATCATAGAAATACATCAAGTATTTATATAGAACCTAAATACATCAAGTATTCATCTATCATAGAAATACATCAAGTATTTATATAGAACCTAAATACATCAAGTATTCATCTATCATAGAAATACATCAAGTATTTATATAGAACCTAAATACATCAAGTATTCATCTATCATAGAAATACATCAAGTATTCATCTATCATAGAAATACATCAAGTATTTATATAGAACCTAAATACATCAAGTATTTATCTATCATAGAAATACATCAAGTATTCATCTATCATAGAAATACATCAAGTATTTATATAGAACCTAAATACATCAAGTATTCATCTATCATAGAAATACATCAAGTATTTATATAGAACCTAAATACATCAAGTATTCATCTATCATAGAAATACATCAAGTATTTATATAGAACCTAAATACATCAAGTATTCATCTATCATAGAAATACATCAAGTATTCATCTATCATAGAAATACATCAAGTATTTATATAGAACCTAAATACATCAAGTATTTATCTATCATAGAAATACATCAAGTATTCATCTATCATAGAAATACATCAAGTATTCATCTATCATAGAAATACATCAAGTATTTATATAGAACCTAAATACATCAAGTATTCATCTATCATAGAAATACATCAAGTATTTATCTATCATAGAAATACATCAAGTATTTATCTATCATAGAAATACATCAAGTATTTATATAGAACCTAAATACATCAAGTATTCATCTATCATAGAAATACATCAAGGATTCATCTATCATAGAAATACATCAAGTATTCATCTATCAGAAATACATCAAATATTTAGCTATCATAGAAATACATCAAGTATTCATCTATCATAGAAATACATCAAGTATTTATCCATCATAGAAATACATCAAGTATTTATATAGAACCTAAATACATCAAGTATTCATCTATCATAGAAATACATCAAGTATTCATCTATCATAGAAATACATCAAGTATTTATCCATCATAGAAATACATCAAGTATTTATATAGAACCTAAATACATCAAGTATTCATCTATCATAGAAATACATCAAGTATTCATCTATCATAAAAATACATCAAGTATTCATCTATCATAGAAATACATCAAGTATTCATCTATCATAGAAATACATCAAGTATTTATCTATCATAGAAATACATCAAGTATTCATCTATCATAGAAATACATCAAGTATTTATCCATCATAGAAATACATCAAGTATTTATATAGAACCTAAATACATCAAGTATTCATCTATCATAGAAATACATCAAGTATTTATATAGAACCTAAATACATCAAGTATTCATCTATCATAGAAATACATCAAGTATTTATATAGAACCTAAATACATCAAGTATTTATCTATCATAGAAATACATCAAGTATTCATCTATCATAGAAATACATCAAGTATTCATCTATCATAGAAATACATCAAGTATTTATATAGAACCTAAATACATCAAGTATTCATCTATCATAGAAATACATCAAGTATTTATCTATCATAGAAATACATCAAGTATTTATCTATCATAGAAATACATCAAGTATTTATATAGAACCTAAATACATCAAGTATTCATCTATCATAGAAATACATCAAGGATTCATCTATCATAGAAATACATCAAGTATTCATCTATCAGAAATACATCAAATATTTAGCTATCATAGAAATACATCAAGTATTCATCTATCATAGAAATACATCAAGTATTTATCCATCATAGAAATACATCAAGTATTTATATAGAACCTAAATACATCAAGTATTCATCTATCATAGAAATACATCAAGTATTCATCTATCATAGAAATACATCAAGTATTTATCCATCATAGAAATACATCAAGTATTTATATAGAACCTAAATACATCAAGTATTCATCTATCATAGAAATACATCAAGTATTCATCTATCATAAAAATACATCAAGTATTCATCTATCATAGAAATACATCAAGTATTCATCTATCATAGAAATACATCAAGTATTTATCTATCATAGAAATACATCAAGTATTCATCTATCATAGAAATACATCAAGTATTTATCCATCATAGAAATACATCAAGTATTTATATAGAACCTAAATACATCAAGTATTCATCTATCATAGAAATACATCAAGTATTCATCTATCATAGAAATACATCAAGTATTTATATAGAACCTAAATACATCAAGTATTCATCTATCATAGAAATACATCAAGTATTTATATAGAACCTAAATACATCAAGTATTTATCTATAACCTAAATACATCAAGTATTCATCTATCATAGAAATACATCAAGTATTCATCTATCATAGAAATACATCAAGTATTTATCTATCATAGAAATACATCAAGTATTTATCTATAACCTAAATACATCAAGTATTCATCTATCATAGAAATACATCAAGTATTCATCTATCATAGAAATACATCAAGTATTTATATAGAACCTAAATACATCAAGTATTCATCTATCATAGAAATACATCAAGTATTTATATAGAACCTAAATACATCAAGTATTCATCTATCATAGAAATACATCAAGTATTTATATAGAACCTAAATACATCAAGTATTCATCTATCATAGAAATACATCAAGTATTCATCTATCATAGAAATACATCAAGTATTTATATAGAACCTAAATACATCAAGTATTTATCTATCATAGAAATACATCAAGTATTCATCTATCATAGAAATACATCAAGTATTCATCTATCATAGAAATACATCAAGTATTTATATATAACCTAAATACATCAAGTATTCATCTATCATAGAAATACATCAAGTATTTATAATCATAGAAATACATCAAGTATTTATATATAACCTAAATACATCAAGTATTTATATATAACCTGAATACATCATGTATTTATATATAACCTGAATACATCAAGTATTTATATATAACCTGAATACATCATGTATTTATATATAACCTGAATACATCAAGTATTTATATATAACCTAAATACATCAAGTATTTATATATAACCTGAATACATCAAGTATTTATATATAACCTGAATACATGATGTATTTATATATAATCTAAATACATCATGTATTTATATATAACCTAAATACATCATGTATTTATATATAACCTGAATACATCAAGTATTTATCCATCATAGAAATACATCAAGTATTCATCTATCATAGAAATCCATCAAGTATTTATCCATCATAGAAATACATCAAGTATTAATCTATCATAGAAATACATCAAGTATTTATATAGAACCTAAATACATCAAGTATTCATCTATCATAGAAATACATCAAGTATTTATATAGAACCTAAATACATCAAGTATTCATCTATCATAGAAATACATCAAGTATTCATCTATCATAGAAATACATCAAGTATTTATATAGAACCTAAATACATCAAGTATTTATCTATCATAGAAATACATCAAGTATTCATCTATCATAGAAATACATCAAGTATTCATCTATCATAGAAATACATCAAGTATTTATATATAACCTAAATACATCAAGTATTTATATATAACCTAAATACATCAAGTATTTATCTATCATAGAAATACATCAAGTATTCATCTATCATAGAAATACATCAAGTATTTATCCATCATAGAAATACATCAAGTATTTATATATAACCTAAATACATCAAGTATTTATATATAACCTGAATACATCATGTATTTATATATAACCTGAATACATCAAGTATTTATATATAACCTGAATACATCATGTATTTATATATAACCTGAATACATCAAGTATTTATATATAACCGAAATACATCAAGTATTTATATATAACCTGAATACATCAAGTATTTATATATAACCTGAATACATCATGTATTTATATATAACCTAAATACATCATGTATTTATATATAACCGAAATACATCATGTATTTATATATAACCTGAATACATCAAGTATTTATATATAACCTGAATACATCATGTATTTATATATAACCTAAATACATCATGTATTTATATATAACCTAAATACATCATGTATTTATATATAACCTGAATACATCAAGTATTTATATATAACCTGAATACATCATGTATTTATATATAACCTAAATACATCATGTATTTATATATAACCTGAATACATCAAGTATTTATATATAACCTAAATACATCAAGTATTTATATATAACCTGAATACATCATGTATTTATATATAACCTGAATACATCAAGTATTTATATATAACCTGAATACATCATGTATTTATATATAACCTGAATACATCATGTATTTATATATAACCTGAATACATCATGTATTTATATATAACCTTAATACATCAAGTATTTATATATAACCTAAATACATCATGTATTTATATATAACCTGAATACATCAAGTATTTATCTATCATAGAAATACATCAAGTATTCATCTATCATAGAAATACATCAAGTATTCATCTATCATAGAAATACATCAAGTATTTATATATAACCTAAATACATCAAGTATTTATATATAACCTGAATACATCATGTATTTATATATAACCTGAATACATCAAGTATTTATATATAACCTGAATACATCATGTATTTATATATAACCTGAATACATCATGTATTTATATATAACCTAAATACATCATGTATTTATATATAACCTGAATACATCAAGTATTTATATATAACCTGAATACATCAAGTATTTATATATAACCTGAATACATCATGTATTTATATATAACCTGAATACATCAAGTATTTATATATAACCTGAATACATCATGTATTTATATATAACCTAAATACATCATGTATTTATATATAACCTGAATACATCAAGTATTTATATATAACCTGAATACATCAAGTATTTATATATAACCTAAATACATCATGTATTTATATATAACCTGAATACATCAAGTATTTATATATAACCTAAATACATCAAGTATTTATATATAACCTGAATACATCATGTATTTATATATAACCTGAATACATCAAGTATTTATATATAACCTGAATACATCAAGTATTTATATATAACCTGAATACATCATGTATTTATATATAACCTGAATACATCAAGTATTTATATATAACCTGAATACATCATGTATTTATATATAACCTGAATACATCAAGTATTTATATATAACCTGAATACATCATGTATTTATATATAACCTGAATACATCAAGTATTTATATATAACCTGAATACATCATGTATTTATATATAACCTGAATACATCAAGTATTTATATATAACCTAAATACATCAAGTATTCATCTATCATAGAAATACATCAAGTATTCATCTATCATAGAAATACATCAAGTATTTATATAGAACCTAAATACATCAAGTATTTATCTATCATAGAAATACATCAAGTATTCATCTATCATAGAAATACATCAAGTATTCATCTATCATAGAAATACATCAAGTATTTATATATAACCTAAATACATCAAGTATTCATCTATCATAGAAATACATCAAGTATTTATAATCATAGAAATACATCAAGTATTTATATATAACCTAAATACATCAAGTATTTATATATAACCTGAATACATCATGTATTTATATATAACCTGAATACATCAAGTATTTATATATAACCTGAATACATCATGTATTTATATATAACCTGAATACATCAAGTATTTATATATAACCTAAATACATCAAGTATTTATATATAACCTGAATACATCAAGTATTTATATATAACCTGAATACATGATGTATTTATATATAATCTAAATACATCATGTATTTATATATAACCTAAATACATCATGTATTTATATATAACCTGAATACATCAAGTATTTATCCATCATAGAAATACATCAAGTATTCATCTATCATAGAAATCCATCAAGTATTTATCCATCATAGAAATACATCAAGTATTAATCTATCATAGAAATACATCAAGTATTTATATAGAACCTAAATACATCAAGTATTCATCTATCATAGAAATACATCAAGTATTTATATAGAACCTAAATACATCAAGTATTCATCTATCATAGAAATACATCAAGTATTCATCTATCATAGAAATACATCAAGTATTTATATAGAACCTAAATACATCAAGTATTTATCTATCATAGAAATACATCAAGTATTCATCTATCATAGAAATACATCAAGTATTCATCTATCATAGAAATACATCAAGTATTTATATATAACCTAAATACATCAAGTATTTATATATAACCTAAATACATCAAGTATTTATCTATCATAGAAATACATCAAGTATTCATCTATCATAGAAATACATCAAGTATTTATCCATCATAGAAATACATCAAGTATTTATATATAACCTAAATACATCAAGTATTTATATATAACCTGAATACATCATGTATTTATATATAACCTGAATACATCAAGTATTTATATATAACCTGAATACATCATGTATTTATATATAACCTGAATACATCAAGTATTTATATATAACCGAAATACATCAAGTATTTATATATAACCTGAATACATCAAGTATTTATATATAACCTGAATACATCATGTATTTATATATAACCTAAATACATCATGTATTTATATATAACCGAAATACATCATGTATTTATATATAACCTGAATACATCAAGTATTTATATATAACCTGAATACATCATGTATTTATATATAACCTAAATACATCATGTATTTATATATAACCTAAATACATCATGTATTTATATATAACCTGAATACATCAAGTATTTATATATAACCTGAATACATCATGTATTTATATATAACCTAAATACATCATGTATTTATATATAACCTGAATACATCAAGTATTTATATATAACCTAAATACATCAAGTATTTATATATAACCTGAATACATCATGTATTTATATATAACCTGAATACATCAAGTATTTATATATAACCTGAATACATCATGTATTTATATATAACCTGAATACATCATGTATTTATATATAACCTGAATACATCATGTATTTATATATAACCTTAATACATCAAGTATTTATATATAACCTAAATACATCATGTATTTATATATAACCTGAATACATCAAGTATTTATCTATCATAGAAATACATCAAGTATTCATCTATCATAGAAATACATCAAGTATTCATCTATCATAGAAATACATCAAGTATTTATATATAACCTAAATACATCAAGTATTTATATATAACCTGAATACATCATGTATTTATATATAACCTGAATACATCAAGTATTTATATATAACCTGAATACATCATGTATTTATATATAACCTGAATACATCATGTATTTATATATAACCTAAATACATCATGTATTTATATATAACCTGAATACATCAAGTATTTATATATAACCTGAATACATCAAGTATTTATATATAACCTGAATACATCATGTATTTATATATAACCTGAATACATCAAGTATTTATATATAACCTGAATACATCATGTATTTATATATAACCTAAATACATCATGTATTTATATATAACCTGAATACATCAAGTATTTATATATAACCTGAATACATCAAGTATTTATATATAACCTAAATACATCATGTATTTATATATAACCTGAATACATCAAGTATTTATATATAACCTAAATACATCAAGTATTTATATATAACCTGAATACATCATGTATTTATATATAACCTGAATACATCAAGTATTTATATATAACCTGAATACATCAAGTATTTATATATAACCTGAATACATCATGTATTTATATATAACCTGAATACATCAAGTATTTATATATAACCTGAATACATCATGTATTTATATATAACCTGAATACATCAAGTATTTATATATAACCTGAATACATCATGTATTTATATATAACCTGAATACATCAAGTATTTATATATAACCTGAATACATCATGTATTTATATATAACCTGAATACATCAAGTATTTATATATAACCTAAATACATCAAGTATTTATATATAACCTGAATACATCATGTATTTATATATAACCTGAATACATCAAGTATTTATATATAACCTGAATACATCATGTATTTATATATAACCTGAATACATCAAGTATTTATATATAACCTGAATACATCATGTATTTATATATAACCTGAATACATCATGTATTTATATATAACCTGAATCCATCAAGTATTTATATATAACCTAAATACATCAAGTATTTATATATAACCTGAATACATCATGTATTTATATATAACCTGAATACATCAAGTATTTATATATAACCTGAATACATCAAGTATTTATATATAACCTGAATACATCATGTATTTATATATAACCTGAATACATCAAGTATTTATATATAACCTGAATACATCATGTATTTATATATAACCTGAATACATCAAGTATTTATATATAACCTGAATACATCATGTATTTATATATAACCTGAATCCATCAAGTATTTATATATAACCTAAATACATCAAGTATTTATATATAACCTGAATACATCATGTATTTATATATAACCTGAATACATCATGTGTGTGTTGTAGATCAGAGCTGTGTTCAGGAAGAACCTCCACCTGCTGGAAAACATCAGCTTCCTGTCTCCACCTGACGTCTACAGACTGATCCACACTGAGGCCACGGTACTGTGACCTCTGACCCCTGACCTCTGACCCCTGACCTCTGACCCCTGATATCTGACTTTTTTGGACTTTTTCTTCTGACTGCTGACCGTCTCTCTCTTTTTCTTCTTCTTCCATTTCTCCTCCGTCTGTCTCAGATGTTGAATCAGTGTCTCCTGGCGAACCGTCGCAGCGCGGCCCGTCTGCTGTTGCTCCTCCAGGAGGAGAACCTGCAGCAGGAGTCACTCCTCCGTCTGCACTGGGAGGACCAGCTGGGTCGCTGGAGGAGGAGCAGGGTCTCCCAGGTTGTGGACCGCTTCAGGTGGGTGGGGAGCCTGGTTCTGGACGGGTCCAGATGATACTGTCTCATACTGTCACAGCAGGAGTATCAGTAGTAATACTAGTAGTAAAACTAGTAGTAAAACTAGTAGTAAAACTAGTAGTAATACTAGTAGTAAAACTAGTAGTAATACTAGTAGTAAAACTAGTAGTAATACTAGTAGTAATACTAGTAGTAATACTAGTAGTAAAACTAGTAGTAAAACTAGTAGTACTGTGTTGTAGGAGTCGCTGCAGCAGTGAGGAGCAGCAGCCGGTCCCGGGTCAGCTGGTCCCGGTCCCGGTCTCGGGTCAGCCGGTTCAGGAGACGACAGGAGATCTAACAGAACGACGTGATGACATCATCTCTCAGATCTGGTAATCTGATTGGTTAATAGCAACGATGAGGTCGTGGCACCGTCTGGGTCAGGCATCCAATCAGTGTCTCTGTTTCAGCTCTCTGGTTCCGCCCTCCTGCTCCACTGCTCTGGTCTCTGATTGGTTCAACCAGCTGACAGCCGTCAATCAGCTGATCGGTAACTGGCTTCACTTCCTGGTTCTGGTTCTGGTTCTGGTTCTGGTTCCATCCCGGAGACAAACAGGAAGTTCATCATGTTTTAATGTGTGTGTGTGTGTGTATGTGTGTGTTTGTGTGTGTGTGTGTGTGTGTGTGTGTGTGTTCAGACGGTCGTCATGGTGACCTCCTCCATCAGCTGCGTTGTTGTTATGAACAGATGTGGCAGAATCGACTGGCTGAGGTGGAGCGCTGTGAGGTGAAGACACAGTTATATTAGATTAGATTAGATTATAATGCATTATATTATATTATATTATAATATATTATATTACAATATAATATATTATATTATATTATAATGTATTATATTATAATGTATTATGTTATAATATATTATAATATAATACATTATAATATAATACATTATAATATAATATAATATATTATATTATATTATAATGTATTATATTATAATGTATTATATTATAATATATTATAACATAATATATTATATCATAAAATATTATATTATAATGTATTATATTATATCATATTATGTTCTATTGTTGCTTCAGGAGGAGCTCTCAGCTCTGCAGCTGTCAGAGGACGAGGTGAACGACGTCGTCAGCTCTCAACTCCTCTCTCTGATTGGACGAAGCCAGAGGCAGGACGAAGACCGATTGGCTGCTGTCGATGTCAGTCACACAAACCGTCACCTTTTATTACAACGTCTGAATGTACACCTGAACATACATATAACCTGTCTGTGTACCTGTCTGTCTGTCTGTCTGTCTGTCTGTCTGTCTGTCTACCTGTCTGTCTGTCTGTCTGTCTGTCTGTCTGTCTGTCTACCTGTCTACCTGTCTGTCTGTCTACCTGTCTGTCTGTCTGTCTGTCTGTCTGTCTGTCTACCTGTCTACCTGTCTGTCTGTCTACCTGTCTGTCTGTCTGTCTGTCTGTCTGTCTGTCTGTCTACCTGTCTACCTGTCTACCTGTCTACCTGTCTGTCTGTCTGTCTGTCTGTCTACCTGTCTACCTGTCTGTCTGTGTCTGTCTGTCTGTCTACCTGTCTGTCTGTCTACCTGTCTGTCTGTCTGTCTACCTGTCTGTCTACCTGTCTGTCTGTCTGTCTGTCTGTCTACCTGTCTGTCTGTCTGTCTACCTGTCTGTCTGTCTACCTGTCTGTCTGTGTCTGTCTGTCTGTCTGTCTGTCTACCTGTCTGTCTGTCTGTCTGTCTACCTGTCTGTCTGTGTCTGTCTGTCTGTCTGTCTGTCTACCTGTCTGTCTGTGTCTGTCTGTCTGTCTGTCTGTCTACCTGTCTGTCTGTCTGTCTGTCTGTCTGTCTACCTGTCTACCTGTCTACCTGTCTGTCTGTGTCTGTCTGTCTGTCTGTCTGTCTGTCTGTCTGTCTGTCTACCTGTCTACCTGTCTGTCTGTCTACCTGTCTACCTGTCTACCTGTCTGTCTGTGTCTGTCTGTCTGTCTGTCTACCTGTCTGTCTGTCTGTCTGTCTGTCTGTCTGTCTGTCTGTCTACCTGTCTGTCTGTCTACCTGTCTGTCTGTCTGTCTACCTGTCTGTCTGTCTACCTGTCTGTCTGTGTCTGTCTGTCTGTCTGTCTGTCTGTCTGTCTGTCTACCTGTCTGTCTGTCTGTCTGTCTACCTGTCTGTCTGTGTCTGTCTGTCTGTCTGTCTGTCTGTCTGTGTCTGTCTGTCTGTCTGTCTGTCTGTCTGTCTGTCTGTCTGTCTACCTGTCTGTCTGTCTGTCTGTCTGTCTGTCTGTCTACCTGTCTGTCTGTCTACCTGTCTGTCTGTCTGTCTGTCTGTCTGTCTACCTGTCTGTCTGTCTGTGTGTCTGTCTGTCTACCTGTCTGTCTGTGTCTGTCTGTCTGTCTGTCTGTCTGTGTCTGTCTGTCTGTCTGTCTGTCTGTCTACCTGTCTGTCTGCAGCTGTGCTGGGACTCTGCAGCCCGTCGTGCTGTCAGTCTCAGCAGGTGTGTGTTTGTTGTGATGCGAGGAGCAGCGTTGCTATGGGAGACGCACCGCCGCAGGTTAGAGAGGAGAGAAGAAGAACTACAGCAACACCTGGACGACCTCAGACGCTCACAGCAGCAGCTCATACAGGTGAGTCTGACCTCACTGAGCCACACAGGTGAGTCTGACCTCACTGAGCCACACGGGTGAGTCTGACCTCACCGGGTCACACAGGTGAGTCTGACCTCACCGGGTCACACAGGTGAGTCTGACCTCACTGAGCCACACGGGTGAGTCTGACCTCACCGGGTCACACAGGTGAGTCTGACCTCCCCGACTCACACAGGATGTGATTTCCCATGATGCTTTTCTGTTGTGTTGTCAGAGGAAGACGGAGCGTCTGGACGAGCTGCTCGGTGGACTCCGTCAGGAGAGCAGTGAGGACGCTCTGAAGACGTCTCTGGACAAAACTGTCCACTACCTGCAGGACGTCAAACATAGGTACTGCAGGACACATGCTAATGCTAATGCAGGTGTAACCAGGTATTGTAATGAAACTGATGTTCAGATGACTGTAAATATGTGAGTTAGTTAGTGAGTGACTTCATGACAGCTGGAAAGGTACAGTCAATATCCTGTTTTATTTTGAAGGGTTGATGGTGGAAACAGGAAGTGGTATTCAAGAATAATACTGCTCATCCATTGGTTGATTTTGAAGCTGTGACAGGAAGTGAAAGTACGAGCGTGAGTTACGTTCGTTCCCGTGGTTACAGGACGTAAACAGAAGAAAAAGAGCGAGAGGCGTTTGGTGACGTGACGAAGTTTAACCACGTATATATAACAGCAGTGTGTGTGTGTGTGTGTGTGTGTGTGTGTGTGTGTGTGTGTGTGTGCAGCTGCAGTCAGTGTGTGTGTGATCAGTGGGAGGTACTGGACCTCCTCCCGTCTCTCCTCCTGGAGGAGCTCCTCTCCTACAGCAGCAGCCTCTGCTCCTTCTACCACCTCAGCCCCGCCTACACACCGGTAACCACGGCAACCACGCCTCAAACACACGTCACCCTAGCAACCGTCCCTAACTTTACTGTAGGGCGTTTATAAGTGTTACAGTTAACAAACAATGAGATGTTCTTCCTCCTCAGAGTCCAGAAGAACTGCAGAAGTTCATCCCCTCATATCCAGGACCGGGTCAGAACCTCCTCCCGTCATCGCCTCGGCCGGGTC
>JAUPFX010000006.1:688477-698477 GCA_036937225.1 Sebastes paucispinis | reverse complement strand
TCTGAATCCGTCAGTACGTTGAGTGTGAGGAGGGGCTGCAGGTCCATCAGGACTGAAAGGAGGTTCCAGGTTTTTGGACCAGAACCAGAACAGAAGCCACAGTGAGTTCCAGCTGCTGGTCTGGTGTAGTCCTGATGGAGAGTCCTCCAGGTGTTGATCACCTGTGTTTGTGTTGCAGCTCCTTCAGCTCCACGCTCACCTCTCTGTTCTGGAGAACCAATGACGTCCTCCTGCTGGTTGCCGAGGTAACAGAGACACATTGACATTGATCAGGATCAATTTAAGCTTCAATAAACCTGTCTGTCTCTCTGTCTCTACCTGTCTGTCTCTCTGTCTCTACCTGTCTGTCCCTCTGTCTCTACCTGTCTGTCCCTCTGTCTCTACCTGTCTGTCTCTCTGTCTCTACCTGTCTGTCTCTCTGTCTCTACCTGTCTGTCCCTCTGTCTCTACCTGTCTGTCTCTCTGTCTCTACCTGTCTGTCTCTCTGTCTCTACCTGTCTGTCCCTCTGTCTCTACCTGTCTGTCCCTCTGTCTCTACCTGTCTGTCTCTCTGTCTCTACCTGTCTGTCTCTCTGTCTCTACCTGTCTGTCTCTTTGTCTCTACCTGTCTGTCTCTCTGTCTCTACCTGTCTGTCCCTCTGTCTCTACCTGTCTGTCCCTCTGTCTCTACCTGTCTGTCTCTCTGTCTCTACCTGTCTGTCCCTCTGTCTCTACCTGTCTGTCCCTCTGTCTCTACCTGTCTGTCTCTCTGTCTCTACCTGTCTGTCTCTCTGTCTCTACCTGTCTGTCTCTCTGTCTCTACCTGTCTGTCCCTCTGTCTCTACCTGTCTGTCTCTCTGTCTCTACCTGTCTGTCTCTCTGTCTCTACCTGTCTGTCTCTCTGTCTCTACCTGTCTGTCCCTCTGTCTCTACCTGTCTGTCTCTCTGTCTCTACCTGTCTGTCTCTCTGTCTCTACCTGTCTGTCCCTCTGTCTCTACCTGTCTGTCTCTCTGTCTCTACCTGTCTGTCCCTCAGGTCTTCTACCAGAGTGAGCGTTGTGGTCTCAGCGGGTTCTTCCTGGTTCCAGACAGTTTGGACCAATGGGCTGAGAGCATGCAGCAAAGGCTGCTGGGATACCAGGAAGAGACCAGGAAGCTTCTGAGCACGAGCAGAGCGGGTACACGCACGCACACACACACACTGTCTGTCTCTACCTGTCTGTCTCTCAGAGATGGTGAGACAGCTGTCTGTCTGTCTGTCTCTCAGAGATGGTGAGACAGCTGTCTGTCTGTCTGTCTCTCAGAGATGGTGAGACAGCTGTCTGTCTGTCTGTCTCTCAGAGATGGTGAGACAGCTGTCTGTCTGTCTGTCTCTCAGAGATGGTGAGACAGCTGTCTGTCTGTCTGTCTCTCAGAGATGGTGAGACAGCTGTCTGTCTGTCTGTCTCTCAGAGATGGTGAGACAGCTGTCTGTCTGTCTGTCTCTCAGAGATGGTGAGACAGCTGTCTGTCTGTCTGTCTCTCAGAGATGGTGAGACAGCTGTCTGTGTTGGAGGAGCTGCTTCATTCGTTACCTTCAGTTTTGATCCGTAACCATGGGCAACGTCAGGAGGCGGGGCTTAGAGAGGAGGTGGGCGGAGTCAGACTGAAGCTGGAGGAGACGCTGGCAGCCAGTGAGGAGGACAAGGTACCAACCTGTCTGTCCTCATCTGTCTGTCCTCACCTGTCTGTCCTCATCTGTCTGTCCTCACCTGTCTGTCCTCATCTGTCTGTCCTCACCTGTCTGTCTTCACCTGTCTGTCCTCACCTGTGTGTCTTCACCTGTCTGTCCTCATCTGTGTGTCTTCACCTGTCTGTCCTCATCTGTCTGTCTTCACCTGTCAGTCTTCACCTGTCTGTCCTCATCTGTCTGTCCTCACCTGTCTGTCCTCATCTGTCTGTCCTCACCTGTGTGTCTTCACCTGTCTGTCCTCACCTGTGTGTCTTCACCTGTCTGTCCTCATCTGTCTGTCCTCATCTGTCTGTCCTCACCTGTCTGTCCTCATCTGTCTGTCCTCACCTGTTTGTCTTCACCTGTCTGTCCTCATCTGTCTGTCCTCACCTGTCTGTCCTCATCTGTCTGTCCTCACCTGTCTGTCCTCATCTGTCTGTCTTCACCTGTCTGTCCTCACCTGTCTGTCCTCATCTGTCTGTCCTCACCTGTCTGTCTTCACCTGTCTGTCCTCACCTGTGTGTCTTCACCTGTCTGTCCTCATCTGTGTGTCTTCACCTGTCTGTCCTCATCTGTCTGTCTTCACCTGTCAGTCTTCACCTGTCTGTCCTCATCTGTCTGTCCTCACCTGTCTGTCCTCATCTGTCTGTCCTCACCTGTCTGTCTTCACCTGTCTGTCCTCACCTGTGTGTCTTCACCTGTCTGTCCTCATCTGTGTGTCTTCACCTGTCTGTCCTCATCTGTCTGTCCTCACCTGTCTGTCCTCATCTGTCTGTCCTCACCTGTCTGTCCTCATCTGTCTGTCTTCACCTGTCTGTCCTCACCTGTCTGTCCTCATCTGTCTGTCCTCACCTGTCTGTCTTCACCTGTCTGTCCTCACCTGTGTGTCTTCACCTGTCTGTCCTCATCTGTGTGTCTTCACCTGTCTGTCCTCATCTGTCTGTCTTCACCTGTCAGTCTTCACCTGTCTGTCCTCATCTGTCTGTCCTCACCTGTCTGTCCTCATCTGTCTGTCCTCACCTGTCTGTCTTCACCTGTCTGTCCTCACCTGTGTGTCTTCACCTGTCTGTCCTCATCTGTGTGTCTTCACCTGTCTGTCCTCATCTGTCTGTCTTCACCTGTCAGTCTTCACCTGTCTGTCCTCATCTGTCTGTCCTCACCTGTCTGTCCTCATCTGTCTGTCCTCACCTGTGTGTCTTCACCTGTCTGTCCTCACCTGTGTGTCTTCACCTGTCTGTCCTCATCTGTCTGTCCTCATCTGTCTGTCCTCACCTGTCTGTCCTCATCTGTCTGTCCTCACCTGTTTGTCTTCACCTGTCTGTCCTCATCTGTGTGTCTTCACCTGTCGGTCTACCTCCGTCTGTCCTCACCTGTCTGTCTTCACCTGTCGGTCTACCTCCGTCTGTCCTCACCTGTCTGTCTTCACCTGTTTGTCCTCACCTGTATGTCTTCACCTGTCGGTCTTAATCCGTCTGTCTTCACCTGTCTGTCCTCATCTGTCTGTCCTCACCTGTCTGCCTTCACCTGTGTGTCTTCACCTGTCTGTCCTCACCTGTCTGTCTACATCTGTCTGTCCTCACCTGTCTGTCCTCACCTGTCTGTCTTCACCTGTCTGTCTACATCCGTCTGTCCTCACCTGTGTGTCTTCACCTGTCTGTCCTAACCTGTTTGTCTTCACCTGTCTGTCCTCACCTGTCTGCCTTCACCTGTGTGTCTTCACCTGTCTGTCCTCACCTGTCTGTCTACATCTGTCTGTCCTCACCTGTCTGTCCTCACCTGTCTGTCTTCACCTGTCTGTCCTCATCTGTCTGTCTTCACCTGTCTGTCTACATCCGTCTGTCCTCACCTGTTTGTCTTCACCTGTCTGTCCTCACCTGTCTGTGTTCATCTGTCTGTCCTCACCTGTCTGTCTTCACCTGTCTGTCCTCATCTGTCTGTCTTCACCTGTGTGTCTTCACCTGTCTGTCCTTACCTGTCTGTCCTCATCTGTGTCTTCACCTGTCTGTCCTCATCTGTCTGTCTTCACCTGTGTGTCTTCACCTGTCTGTCCTTACCTGTCTGTCCTCATCTGTGTCTTCACCTGTCTGTCCTCATCTGTCTGTCTTCACCTGTGTGTCTTCACCTGTCTGTCCTCACCTGTCTGTCTTCACCTGTCTGTCTACATCCGTCTGTCCTCACCTGTGTGTCTTCACCTGTCTGTCCTAACCTGTTTGTCTTCACCTGTCTGTCCTCATCTGTCTGTCCTAACCTGTTTGTCTTTACCTGTCTGTCCTCATCTGTCTGTCTAACCCTGTCTGTCCTCATCTGTCTGCTTTCACCTGTGTGTCCTCACCTGTCTGTCCTCAGCGTGTGAACGTCCATCAGCTGCGAGCGTCCCTCAGAGACGAGGAGCTTCAGGCGCTGACCAGCAGAGAGGAGTTCAGACAGCAGCAGCTGCACGACGCCGTCTGCTGCGCTCACCTGGAGCTCCAGGTAGGAGGGGGGCGGAGTCAGAGAGACACCTGTCTCCAGCTGTCAGACCTGCAGCAGGAGGACGTAACGTATGTTTGTGTGTCCAGGTGTGTGTGAGAGTCAGAGGGGAGGAGTTTGTGACATCACTGGCGTCTCTGACGGAGCAGCTGCTCTATCAGCTGGACGAGCTGCTCACACCTGAAGGTGACTCACCTGTCCACAGCGTCCACAGCGTCCTGCACCACCTCTGGACTCGGACTTCAGCTCATTAAGTTGTTTCCTGTTTGTGTTTCCATAGAAACCGAGGTCTGCACCGTTACTATGGAAACGGGAGCTGAAACAGGACAGAAACAAAGCACAGTCGGCAGGTAACACGTGACCTCTGACCTCTGACCTCTGACGTTGTAGCTGTTATTGTGAATATAGAGACCCTTTTACAGCCGACGTCATCAAAATGCACGCACGCATGTGGGTGACGGAAGTGGTGTTTTGTCCTCGCCATCCAGACGAGTTAGCGAGCTTCAAACATTAAATTCAAGCTGTTGGCGGCATCTAAACGTTCCGTAGTCCGAATCAATATTCTCCGTATTCCTGACGCCAAACTGCGCCCGCTAATGTACGTCATCGTTTACTAACTATAGAACGGTAGCCTCTTCACAATAAAAGCCCTCCAGCTCCGTCACAATAAAAGCCCTCTAGCTTCTTCTCAATAAAAGCCCTCCAGCTCCTTTACAATAAAACCCCTCCAACTCCTTCACAATAAAACCCCTCCAGCTCCTTTACAATAAAAGCCCTCCAGCTTCTTTGCTGTAAAAGCCCTCCAGCTCCTTCACAATAAAAGCCCTCCAGCTCCTTCTCAATAAAAGCCCTCCAGCTCCTTTACAATAAAACCCCTCCAGCTCATTTACAATAAAACCCCTCCAACTCCTTCACACTAAAAGCCCTCCAGCTCCTTTACAATAAAAGCCCTCCAGCTTCTTTGCTGTAAAAGCCCTCCAGCTCCTTCACAATAAAAGCCCTCCAGCTTCTTTGCTGTAAAAGCCCTCCAACTCCTTCACAATAAAAGCCCTCCAGCTTCTTTGCTGTAAAAGCCCTCCAACTCCTTCACAATAAAAGCCCTCCAGCTTCTTCGCTGTAAAAGCCCTCCAACTCCTTCACAATAAAAGTCCTCCAGCTCCTTCACAAAAAAGCCCTTCAGATCCTTCACAATAAAAGCCTTCCAGCTGCCGGACCCACAACACTGTGTGTGTGTGTGTGTGTGTGTGTGTGTGTGTCAGGACCTGGTCTGGTATCCCGTACCTGTCGCCCTCTACCAACAGTACTGCAGCACCATCCAATGTTACCACGGCAACAACAGCATCCATCACCACGACCAGGTGCACCCTGGGACATCTAGCTGTTATTGAGCAGAGAGACGCTGCTGTGAAGGTACACACACACACACACACACACACACACACTGGAGTAAACATAATGTAAGTTAACATGTGATTAATGTGTATTAATATGTGATTAATGTGTATTAACATGTGATTAATGTGTATTAATATGTGATTAATGTGTATTAACGTGATTAATGTGTATTAATATGTGATTAATGTGTATTAATATGTGATTAATGTGTATTAACATGTGATTAATGTGTATTAATATGTGATTAATGTGTATTAATATGTGATTAATGTGTATTAATATGTGATTAATGTGTATTAACATGTGATTAATGTGTATTAATATGTGATTAATGTGTATTAATATGTGTATTAACATGTGATTAATGTGTATTAACATGTGATTAATGTGTATTAATATGTGTATTAACATGTGATTCATGTGATTCATGTGTATTAACATGTGATTCATGTGTATTAACATGTGATTAATGTGTATTAACGTGTATTAACGTGTGATTAACGTGTATTAACGTGTGATTAACGTGTATTAACATGTGATTAACGTGTATTAACATGTGATTAACGTGTATTAACATGTGTATTAACATGTGATTAATGTGTATTAACGTGTATTAATGTGTATTAATGTGTATTAACATGTGATTAACGTGTATTAACATGTGATTCATGTGTATTAACATGTGATTCATGTGTATTAACATGTGATTCATGTGTATTAACATGTGATACATGTGTATTAACATGTGATTAACGTGTATTAACATGTGATTAATGTGTATTAACATGTGTATTAACATGTGATTCATGTGTATTAACATGTGATTAATGTGTATTAACATGTGATACATGTGATTAATGTGTATTAACATGTGATTAATGTGTATTAATATGTGATTAATGTGTATTAATATGTGATTAATGTGTATTAACATGTGATTAATGTGTATTAACATGTGATTAATGTGTATTAATATGTGATTAATGTGTATTAACATGTGATTCATGTGTATTAATATGTGATTAATGTGTATTAACAGGTGATTCATGTGTATTAACATGTGATTAATGTGTATTAACATGTGATTGATGTGTATTAATATGTGTATTAACATGTGATTAATGTGTATTAACATGTGTATTAACATGTGATTCATGTGTATTAACATGTGATTAATGTGTATTAACATGTGTATTAACATGTGATTCATGTGTATTAACATGTGATTAATGTGTATTAACATGTGATTAATGTGTATTAATATGTGATTAATGTGTATTAACAGGTGATTAATGTGTATTAATATGTGTATTAACATGTGATTAATGTGTATTAATATGTGATTAATGTGTATTAATATGTGATTAATGTGTATTAACATGTGATTAATGTGTATTAATATGTGTATTAACATGTGATTAATGTGTATTAATATGTGATTAATGTGTATTAACATGTGATTAATGTGTATTAATATGTGATTAATGTGTATTAATATGTGTATTAACATGTGATTAATGTGTATTAATATGTGTATTAACATGTGATTAATGTGTATTAATATGTGTATTAACATGTGATTAATGTGTATTAACATGTGATTAATGTGTATTAATATGTGATTAATGTGTATTAACATGTGATTAATGTGTATTAATATGTGATTAATGTGTATTAATATGTGTATTAACATGTGATTAATGTGTATTAATATGTGTATTAACATGTGATTAATGTGTATTAATATGTGTATTAACATGTGATTAATGTGTATTAACATGTGATTAATGTGTATTAACATGTGATTAATGTGTATTAACATGTGATTAATGTGTATTAATATGTGATTAATGTGTATTAACATGTGATTAATGTGTATTAATATGTGATTAATGTGTATTAATATGTGTATTAACATGTGATTAATGTGTATTAATATGTGTATTAACATGTGATTAATGTGTATTAATATGTGTATTAACATGTGATTAATGTGTATTAACATGTGATTAATGTGTATTAATATGTGATTAATGTGTATTAATATGTGTATTAACATGTGATTAATGTGTATTAATATGTGTATTAACATGTGATTAATGTGTATTAATATGTGTATTAACATGTGATTAATGTGTATTAACATGTGATTAATGTGTATTAACATGTGATTAATGTGTATTAATATGTGTTGATGTCTCAGAGGTTGGAGCAGCTGCTCAGGTCGGAGACGTCACATTCAGACGACGACAAACGAAGACGACTGAGTGAACTACAGAGCTGGAACACACACTGGAGGCAGCAGATACACACAGTAACACACACAGATACACACTCTGACACATAGTAGCTGAAGTGTGATACCAGCAGCTGATTGGCTGTTTGCTGTGTTGATGTTTGATAATAAACCACAGAAGAAGAACAGAGCATTGGCTTGTTGTTTTAGATGTAGTTCCATTCATCCACCAGCAGGAAGTCTGTGCAAGCAGCAATATATCTGAGTGAGAGTAACAATATATCTGAGTGAGTAACAATATATCTGAGTAACAATATATCTGAGTGAGTAACAATATATCTGAGTGAGTAACAATATATCTGAGTGAGAGTAACAATATATCTGAGTGAGAGTAACAATATATCTGAGTGAGTAACAATATATCTGAGTGAGTAACAATATATCTGAGTGAGAGTAACAATATATCTGAGTGAGTAACAATATATCTGAGTGAGAGTAACAATATATCTGAGTGAGTAACAATATATCTGAGTGAGAGTAACAATATATCTGAGTGAGTAACAATATATCTGAGTGAGAGTAACAATATATCTGAGTGAGAGTAACAATATATCTGAGTGAGTAACAATATATCTGAGTGAGTAGCAATATATCTGAGTGAGAGTAACAATATATCTGAGTGAGAGTAACAATATATCTGAGTGAGAGTAACAATATATCTGAGTGAGAGTAACAATATATCTGAGTGAGTAACAATATATCTGAGTGAGTAGCAATATATCTGAGTGAGAGTAACAATATATCTGAGTGAGAGTAACAATATATCTGAGTAACAATATATCTGAGTGAGAGTAACAATATATCTGAGTGAGTAGCAATATATCTGAGTAACAATATATCTGAGTGAGAGTAACAATATATCTGAGTGAGAGTAACAATATATCTGAGTGAGAGTAACAATATATCTGAGTGAGTAACAATATATCTGAGTAACAATATATCTGAGTGAGAGTAACAATATATCTGAGTGAGAGTAACAATATATCTGAGTGAGAGTAACAATATATCTGAGTGAGAGTAACAATATATCTGAGTGAGAGTAACAATATATCTGAGTGAGAGTAACAATATATCTGAGTGCAAGATCTGAAAAAGATCTAAAAAAAATATCTGAAAAAAGTCTGAAAAAAATATCCGAAAAAAATGTCTGAGATAATGTCTGAAAAACAATTCTGAAAAAAAATATCTGAAAAAAAATATCTGAAAAAAGTCTGAAAAATGTCTGAAAAACAAGATCTGAAAAAATATCTAAAAAAAAGTCTGAAAAAAATATCCGAAAAAAAGATCTTAAAAAATGTCCGAAAAAAAGTCTGAAAAAAAAATATCTGAAAAAAGTCTGAAAAAGAAGATCTGAAAAAAAATATCTGAAAAAAGTCTGAAAAAAATATCTGAAAAGAAGATCTGAAAAAAAATATCTGAAAAATATCCGAAAAAAATATCTAAAAAAAGTCTGAAAAAAAATATCCGAAAAAAATATCTGAGATAATGTCTGAAAAACAATTCTGAAAAAAAAGATCTGGAAAAAAAAGATCTGAAAAATGTCTGAAAAAACTCAGTGTTATATTTATATAATATTACTTATAATCAATAAGTCAACTATGAGTTCAGTGTTATATTTATTTATATTTATCATGTTTAAAATGGACTATGACGTGTTTACACTCACATGAGCAGTTTTACACAATACGTCATCTTTCATTGGAGTCCTAAAAGTAACTGAATATCAACAATAAAATAATAAAACAATAAAATAATAAAACCGTGATAAAATAAACATGTTAAAGATTCTGGTATAATAATTTTGGAGGTATAGATCAATTGGTTATATATTTTATATTGTTCTTGAATCTTTTTGGTAACACGTCCTTTAGACGGTGATAACTGAGATCTCCGAGTAAACCTGAATGCAGCATCGGTTGTTACGTCAGTTGACGCGTCGTTCTCAGCTTGACAAAGATCGTTTGTGAACATTGTTCGACACAAGAGGAGTCGATACCATAGCAACCGAGATCGATCAGGTGAAATGATTTGACTGTTTAAAGGTTATTGTTTCTGTTTATATTCTAATAACTGTCTTTGATGACGTTTTTATTGTTTAAATGTGTTGTTCTGGTTCTGTGTTTCTGGTCAGAGTGAGACGTCTGTCCTTA